>JASAMV010005021.1:0-43666 GCA_030248065.1 Rhynchonema sp. JSB1_4
TGTGTAGTTCTTCAAAACACCTTATTTCGGAAACTTGAGAAATTTCCCATAAAAGGTGTTTATAAAGCTGCTCGATGGGCTCCACAGGACGTGTGTTGTTCTTCTTAACACCTTATTTCAGAACCTTGAGAAATTTCCCATAAAAGGTGTTTATAAGCCGCCCGCTGGGCTGTTGTGCTCCAAAGTATATGTGTAGTTCTTCAAAACACGTGATTTCGGAAACTTCTGTTCATATATTGCTGCGAAATTTCCCATAAAAATGTTTATATGTCGCCCGCTGGGCTGCTGTGCTCCACAGTACGTGTGTTGTTCTTCTTAATACCTTATTTCTGAAACTTGAGAAATTTCCCACAAAAGGTGTTTATAAAGCCGCTCGATGGGCTCCACAGGACGTGTGTTCTTCTTCTTAACACCTTATTTCGGAAACTTCTGGAGAATTCCCAAAAACGGTGTTTATACAGTAAAAAAACGTTTTTTCCGGAGCCAGATAGATTTCCAAGCTAAAGCAGGTGAAAACAAGGCGTTTCCGGGCCTACGATACACACGCGGCACTTGTTAAGCTGTAAAACCAGCAAACAACTGCCTGACAGTAGGTAGGTGTTTCCTGAATTCCTTGAGTACAGGTTGGCAATTTGTTTAAAAAAACGGCTTTTTCCAAAAATATAAATTACTGACCCACTGGACACTAGGTATTGGGCATCGGCTTGGGTAAAAAATGTCGGTATTGTCCCCATGCCTGGTTCCGATCTCTTTTTATTCGATATTCTCTTTTTATTCTTTTTATGATGCAAGCTTTTTGATGCAAAAAACCAACCGAACCTTTTTGACGCCTCATGATGCAGCGTGCATCATAATGCTTCATCAGTATTTTTTTCTTGTGTCGCCATTAATCAAAGACCGGACGGTGCCGATTCCAGTGTTACAGATACGCCGACCTCCACTTTTTACAAAAAATGGATGAAACAAAACCAACTATCATGGGCAGTTTGCTTTTTATAAGCTCGATATGAAGCCTTCAAGCCAGCGAGATCGGCCATGTTCTCTGACGCAGTCGATCGTCCGTTGACACAACCAAATGGCGGGATGCAAAAGTCGTTGAACTGATCGATAATGCATTGCATCCGTTTGATGAACTGTTTCCTGCAAACATATTGACACCGATGAAATGTGAGATGCGATCTTCTTTGGGGACAGCATAGAAGTATCTACTCCCACCAATTTTGCACCTGAGTGCATTCGCATTGGCGCATTGCCCTGGTGCGCCACCTGACTGCTAGAACAGGACAAAGCACCCAAACTCACTGTTGTCACACCACAAATCTTGGTATAGAAACACGTGTAAACCAAACTGATGTCTCATTCACTCGGCTGATTCGGGGGTGGCAGATCTCAGACTGTACAATCTGTAAGAACACTCTCCACAACACCAACTGCGATGTGGGTGTCCACCAGTTGTTCATGTTTCCATCGGCATCAAATCCCGACCCTCGCTGGTCGAACCCGTGACTCATTTCATGACCGATCACCGCGCCCACGGCACCGTAGTTGATCGTTGACGGATAGATCAGCTTGTAGAAGGGCGATTGCAATTCCCCTGAGTAATCAAGGTGAATCAGGGAAAAGAATCACGTCACACTGATAATTTGAGTAAGGAAATTGAAACATCTGCCAACCAGCAGGAATGGACAGTGAATTCTTTGGTGCGCTGTACCAGGCATCGGTAGCGGTCGGCGGCCCACCGAAACTGCCCCGATCATAGATGTACTTGAGTGTCAACATGTTCTTCTGCACTGCCCATGAACGTTCAAGCACATTCAGGAGACACATCGAGGACACGTTGTTGGCTGGGGGGAAGTCTGAAGAAAGTGCCCCAAAAAGTGAGACTTGAGGTCATTAAAATGGCTGCACTATTAACCACAACACCAAAGTCGGAAACAACACAAGAGCCGGTTTCGAACTTGCTGATCGTATCGGAGTTGTCTTGCTCTTTTTACCACATTTTTGAATAGGGACTTTCTGGTGCCACTAAATTACGCAATAGGACAAAGAAGACACCAAGGCGGCTCCCATCCGATCACCAAGTTTTGCACCGCTCCAGGAAACACGTTCAGCAGGCTAAAGTAGTAAGATGAGCTAACCGACATAATACTCGTTCATTCGTGTCACATTGAACACCCAGTCCGGATATGCCACATTGGCTGTCATCTTGTGCGCTTTGTGCAACGCGGCTAGCTTGGTCTTGTCATCCATCCAGGTTAAGTGCGTGATCTGTTTTTTAGTTGATTCATTCTTTTTTTCGATAAATGATTAGAAAATACAGTGTGTCAAGTATTTCACCATAGATTCAAATGCCAGTCGTATCGCTTGCACCATGTGCGCCGCATCGATTTTGGCTTCTTGCGGAAAATAATGTTTCACGAACACCCTTGTCGTGACCATGTCAAGGCTCGGCAAATCAAATCGACCTTAATTGGCATATTTGTTGCAAATATCATCTGATTCAATTTACTTTTTGAAATGCAAGAGCAACAGTCCAACCCCTGACAAGTGGCACACAAATGTCGCCCCTTGGTGTCGCCTCAATGTTGCCCTTGAAGACTTTGTTGAAGTCATCCAGTGCTTGGCGGTATTCGTTGCCGAGCGCGAATAGTGAATACTTGGCCAATCGCCAGATGCAGTAATTTTGGATGAACCGACGTGGCGTGCTCTCCAGCAGGTTCGCTAGCTGAAAGAGAGCTATTTTGTTACGATTTAGCCTTGCGGGCACGCATTGCGTTAGATCTGTGGATCTGCCCACAAGGCTAAATCGTATCGTTATTGATCTATCATCGTTTGTACAAAGCACGTCCACAAGACAGCACCCAGGGCACTGTTGTATTTTATGTGCTTGCACCAAGCAAAACATGGGTTGATGTTTTACGTCTTGTGCATATCTTGTCCAGTTGACCCAGTAAAAGACCGGTCGTTGCATTTTGAGTCATGCAGACCTTTTTTTGAGGTCGTACTCAGCTGTGTTGATGAATGGGAGGTGTGCAAACCACGTCACCGTCCACGCACATCGGCCGCGGGCGTCACCCAGTATGCAACTGATCACAGGATTCCACGAAACATAACCTTTTTCATAAACTCCGGCGTCGAGAGCTCAATTGTGAACGAATCATCATAACCGGCCAGTAGAGCTTCGGGCAGCAAATTGTGAAAGAACAGATCCCAATCGAAATTTGGAATATCTGCTTTCAACTGAGCCACAGTCCACAAATCCATGCTGTACTCGTGATTCACAGACCAATCGATCATAGCCGCCAATTTGCGCTCGAAGTTGAGAATATCATGGACTTCTGACCATTTCACCTGCAATAAGTCTATACTACTAAAACAGGAAGACGTATGTCTGTGTGTGGCCGCCTCCCTCGGAGGTGCGAACGGGTCAATTTTCACGGGTAGCTTTGGGTATGCTAACGGGTCTTCGGGGGGGGGGGGGGGGGTGGCACGGCACGGGCGCGGCGCTGTAGCCGGGCCGTAGGCACGGGTCACGGCTAGTTTTACTTAATATTTGAATTAATTTGTCAAGAAAACATTTGCAACAGATGTCCAATACCTCAACTTGACTCGATTCGTTAGCCATCGCCTGCGCCACTTCGTAGATCAGTTGCGAATAGGCATCCATCACATCGCCGTAGAGAGTGTCGTTCAGATAATATTCCTTAAATAGTCATTCAGAAATTTATAAATTGAGCAAAAATTTCTCCACTTCACAATTTACAAACCTGTTTAAATATACCCAATCCCAGCGGCAACATGATTCCATCCAACGACAGAATCGGTCTTGATGAATTCAGTTCGTAGGCATCCGTGTAGGTAAAAATCACTGTGTCGACGCCGTAGTCGCGTTTCATACGACCTGGGGTAGTGAAGGTGTGGGATTTGTCTATTTGTGTGATTCTACAATCCATTGTGTTTGGATTGCCCATTGTGTCCTCAGCTTACAGACAGGCAGGTGCACCACATCCATCGTCAGTGCGACTGCACCAGATAGAAGCGTGACCCCAAAAAATTGGTGCGACCGCAAACTGGAATAGGTTACCTTAACACCACCAACCAACAAGTGCTGCCGGGTCCATGTATGAGTCCCTATCAGGCCATCTAATAATGGGCCAGCGGCCGATTGGCAGTGGATGTGACGTTTCATCCGTGTTGTTCAACAAGCGAAGAAACGGCAGTGCTCGCTCTTGGTCCAGTTTGGCAATGTTCATGCATTGATTGTAGAAATCCTGGGAGACAAAAGTACAAGTTTCAAACAGTGAGAGTGGGCTTGTTGTACACTCGCGTCAATGGTGACCTGGTGAACCGCCCGTATATGTGCAAACAGGTCGAAATCGGCAACCAACAAACACCCCCCGCACAATTCCCACTGTGTTGATCAGCACCCAAGTCTTTCACAAATGAAACGAATTATCCCACCTTCAACACAATCTCCAGTCGATCGGCTGATGTTTCATTGATCTGTTTTATAGCGGTCTCAATCTCGCTTGACACCCGTTGTCTGACATTTGAATAGATTGTGTACGACGATTGACTTGGGGGCAATGGGTGCTTGAGCGGCCAAATGGCACATGCGTAGGTGTAGAAGTCGTCACACGCGTCGCCGTTGAAATTCAGGGACTCAAGAATGTTCCGTGAAGCTTCACGAGCACCCGTGCTGTTATCAATTGTATAGCATTCTTCGGAGTTGGATTGGATCTGAGGACAAGTTGTGCGCATTGCTGGTACGATTTCTGCACATTGTAAGAAAAGACACACACCTTTGTACTTGTGGGTTTGTACGGTGTCGGATGATCAAGTGAAACATCTTCTTTTTCGGGTTTATGATGTTCTGATTTTATGGCAGTGTCTTCAATTTGGTCTTCCTCATTTGTCTTCACCGACTGCGTCGTGAGTTTCGAAATTGTTTCTCGATCAACCTGCTGCGATCGAAGCTTTTCCTGAAATCATGCGTTGAAATACTTTTCCATGTCAAATTGTATAACATCACACGTGCTCTGGAATTACCTGTATTCTCAAACGAATTGCTTCTTTCACATGTCTTCTGTCGTACTCTGGTTCACTTGTTGGCATCAAAAGTTTTCTCGACGTTTGAGTTGTCAGTTCCAACTCCATCCAATCGGTTTTCGTTCGTTGAATGACTCTCTCCGGTGGTTGGGAAGGTTCGGTATACGTTGATGTGACTGTATTTCGTGCGACCGTGTCCCACAGCAGTACAGTGCCAAACACAAGCAGGGAGCACGCAATGATACCAAGCACAATAGCGATCAGAATCCAGAATATCGTTCTGCTGCTGCTACTGGAACGGTCACTTGCGGTGTCTCGCCTGCCTGAAAGTGCTGTAAGTTGTTCATGTTTCGTGAGACTGCCAGTGACCCGGTATTAAAGTTCGACTAAGTTTGGTATAAAAATTTTCTGTTTTACAGATATTGTTGAAAGTGTACTGACCCTTGAAGCGTGGTGGTGAGCTCGAATCCATGATCGTGTCAGTCAATCCTCCCAAGCCGTAACCAAGGAATGGTACACTTGGCCCTTCAAGGTCACGGGCAAGCAGCACCGGGCCTCTATTTCTGTAAAATTGGTTTTGGCGACAATAATGGCACAAATGGGGGCATTACATCAGATAAAATGAGTAGTTTGCGCCGTGTAATGGCAACATTCCCAATTTTGCACGTGCCGCGGTTCAATGACAAGCAACGGCACTGGTAGGTTCTCGCGCGAGCAAAAAAGAACGATACAAACAGACGCTGCAAGTTGGAACACAAAAAGTTGGAAGCCCCTGGTTTTGACCGGTGACAAAAAGGGCCTTTGAACAAAAGTTGTGCTCTGCATGCAGAAAAAAGGCGAAATTTAAAGTCAACCTTCAACAAAGTTGGAGCCTGCGCTTGTCACAGACCCTAAAAAAGTCGTCATTTTAATGTGTGGCAGAAAACTTTTTATCAAGATAAACATCGTTATCAAAAGTGCACCCAAAGTAAATCAGTTTTTCTGTGAAAAAACTTGCAACGGACCAGTTCCAGTTCGAGGTTTTCCGATAAAGCGCAGAAATAAATCATGTTGTTGAGGCTGCGCCCGTGCACAGTTTTCTACCAGATTCCGCAAAATGCTCGATTTATTTTTATTTTTTATGAAAGCCGCGCGCTCTTTTGACCGGCACAACATTGCCCAGTTTTTATCAATGCCAGTCCAGTTTCACTTGATTGATAACTGAGCGCGAGAAACATGCGAATAAAAACTAATCCAATCTAAACATCTGCGTCTCAGTATACTTGCTAAGGTGTCAGAGCAGCGGGTCTTCATTTTCTTATTGGTTTGATGCTATTGTTAGTTAAAAAAAAGTGGGCCAAACGGTCTACAATCAAGCTGAATTACCATTATACCTATTGTGTACTTGTTAAAATGTGCTTTGTGGTAAGCTGAATTCCCGTGGCTCGGCTAACCCAGCTGCAATAAAAAATTTGCGCGATGTTTTTGAAAAAGCACTGACGGAAATTTTATTGTTTTGAAAGAGCGCATCTATGTGAACCAGCGTGTGGAGACCACACTGGAGCCGAACCCTTCCTTTTTTGCGGTTGGGAACCTTTCGGCAGTAAAAAGCACCGGCTCTGCCACTTTGTCTATGGCTTGCATTTTTAAACACGACCTGAATACTTCCGGGACAGCATAAAAATAGTTGGAAAAAACATGAGATCAATTCTTGTTCAACCAAATGAACTCACCGGTAATGGGGGTTCGAATAGAAGTAGTCGAGTCGAGGCATTGTTTCAGCTGGTTTATGAAACTATGAGTGTAAAATTGTGCAAATTGTAATTGGATAAGGTTCGATTTTGGACGCGGTCAGCCGGCGAGAAGACAGTTGGAGTGAGCACTAAATTCTCGTCGAAATGTTTATGAAAAACAAAAATGCTTCTGAGCGTGCGGGTAGCCCAATCGGTCCAACCGCCGGCTATTTAGCGACAGAACTGGATTGTTGGGGCCCGCCAACAATTTTCACTGTTTTCCTATGCGGCACTCCAAAGAATTTTCATTCTTCACTGACACAACACAACTTTTGGCGCGTCAAAATTGACGGCGGGTGCTGAGAGGTTTGTGCCAAAGTTTGTGTTCACAACGACATAACCAACCGATAGAAAACGATACACTAAACTTATGGACACGTGGTCCTCGTAAGAGGTCAGCTTGACGGACTGCGCTAAAGTTGATTGCAGTTAGGGCCGCACCGAAATAAACTCTTGTTGAAATCAGAATGCCAGAATCTTGCCACAGAATGTAAAATCTTACCAAATCCCTGGTTGATATTTCACTCAAAAGCTGCACCACGACCACGAGAAACCACCCAGTTTGGGAAAACTCAGCCAACCACTTTTCGGTGCGACACTAAAACGTTGGCTTGCCGATAACAGCAGTTTTTTGCACTTCATGTCGTCAGCAGTCAGTCGCGCGACATTAATAAAATTGTAAAGAATTGCACAACTTAACTGCGTCCACCGAGAGTGCCGGTCGTTACACGAAAGTCCACACTTTCGGATGGGGTGATTATCGGAGAATAATAGCGCCCTTCTGTGTGTTTTTTATTGTTCGTTCGGTGTGATTTAGAGCCACATGCGCATCGGGAGACCAATAAACAAAATGTCAAAGTAACTTTTGCAAATATGCCACGTGAGGACCAGAGGAAGACTTTATTGGCCAATTCAAGTCCTTCCCACGGGCGCGACCTTTTGCCTGATTTGATCAATTGTATAAGAGCTTAACTAAGATATACATATGTATGTACATGTATAGAGTGTTCCAACACGAAAATGTGACTGAAAATCAGATTATGTCTCAAGCTGTCATGCATGATGTTCACATGTTGGTGTTCAAGCTGAATGGGTTCGGGTGAGCTGAAGCGGTCTGTAGGGTCGGAACATGCCCGAAAATCGATTGATTCAGCCGTTTCTGGTCTGTCACTTTGTTTTGTGTTCAAGCAGTTTGGGTGTGAGCACGCGAGCAGACAATGACATGGACCAGATGCCGAACGAAACGCAGTATTTGCTGAGCGTTGTATCAGCTGTTTGACAGTACCCAGCGGCTCGCAAATTCCAGAACGTTGCGAGCTCCATCACTTCCGTGTCACCGTGACCAAATAAAAAATGTGAAACGTACGACAGGATTCAAAAACGTCGAGCGTCTTTTCTTCTCGGCAGCACACAAATTTGTGTCCGAATGCAATGGGCCGTGACGAGATGGGTTTATCTGCAAACATTCATCAATGGGACCGACCAAGCCATGACCACAGTGCACCTTTGGACAATTCATATAGTTGGGCACCACTCGGCTACTGTACATGCCAAACGGTCACGATATTTTCATTTGCCAGCCTGCTCGAGCTTGGCCGGCCGGAGCCTTGTGGTATGTATAATTCAGTCTGGGAACCTCACACACAGACAGTTTAGCGTGCCGTTGGTATAGTGAGCATGGTGTGCATCCTGGGACACTTGAAAATCAAAGCTCACACGGGTTTGGGCTCAATGACATATATGTAAACGTAAGGGACATGGTCATCAAGGCAGGGGCAGCAGCGCAAAAATCATGCAAGTCCAAGGCAATGAATACGCAGTACCTAAAAACTAGTCAGAAATACGCCCACGCACTTTTTCCCAGAAAAGATTATGTGAGATTAAGCGTCCACTGACTGGCCACTTTGTACTTTGTATGTATACCTCGGTTGCTGGATTGACGATGGGTCGCTTTTTTATTTGTGTCGTCTTGAGCACCTTGAGTTTCGGTTTTAATGAGCTCGTTTTTGTGTTCTTTCGTTTTATGTGCAAAGAACACCAAGACACTGTTAATGCGATCGCTTTCAAGCCTGGCTTATGGCATGGGTTGTTTCCTTTTTCAGGCAAATTTTCATGCGGTTGCGCAAAGGCTGCGATTGCAGTTACTCTCTTGTTTGCTAAACTTGACACACGCGCACACGCAGCTTAATTTGAATGATAATGAATAATCTGGATTTTTCATTTTGTTAGCGAATATCGAAACCATTATTACGTATACTCGTGAAACATGAGCAGAATGTCGCAAGTCGGTCAAGCCGGCCCTGAAAATCAGGGTGAGATCTACTCAGTGGAGAACACGGCGTTCAACAAGCCAGAGCAGGGTTACGGTACTGTGGAGCCGCCGGAACCGGAGAAACTGGATGCACATGGGGTTGGATCGAGGATCACACCATGGCAGGCTGCTTGGAATGTCACCAATGCGATACAGGTGCGTGTGACTTGGACAGCCCAACCTGAACGCAAAGCAGTACCACAGTGAAACATCTGCTAGCCATAATTCTCACTGCCAATCCAATCCACCTGATCTTGCAGGGTATGTTCGTTGTGAGTCTGCCGTACGCAATCCTACACGGTGGTTGGTGGGGTGTGGCAGCAATGCTGGGCGTGGCCTGGATATGCTACTACACGGGCTTGATTCTGGTCGAATGTTTGTATGACGAATTGGTATGTTGTACGTACATGTTGATTTTCTCTTTCTTTCATTTTTTGATGTTCCCAACCTTTATCCCTGATTTTCAGGGCAATCGCATTCGTCACACCTATCGAGATGTGGCTGAAGCGGTCTGGGGCCAGAATTTGGGCGGACGACTGATCCTGACGGCGCAGTTGACCGAACTGTTGATGACCTGTATTCTGTACGTCGTGCTCACTGGTCGGTTTTCCCTTTCGTTCTTCGTGTCATTCAATGTCGTTATCACGGAAGCTAAAAAAATTAACGGATTTTTTAATTTGCGGATCGGTCACCCTTCGTCATGTTATCATGCCCATTGGAATCTGATTATTTCAAGAATGGATCTGATGAATTTCGTACCTGCTACACTTTCCAATCTATAAATTCACAGTCAGGCGCACCCAAGGGTTGGCAAAAAACTTTTTTTCAAAAACGCCCAGATGCCCAGAATATGCTCCACAAAAGTTTGAAAAGGTGCGTTTCAGGAAGAAATAATGTCCAAACAGAGCCATTCTGTGTGTTATAAAGCAAATAAACGTGTTTCAACCTTTTTCTAGCGAGTTGTAAACATTTTATTTTGACCCACATCATATGACCAATTTTTGGCAGGGGGTCGACCATAAAAATCAAACTTGTCGATATCGGACAAAAAATATATAGATCTTCCTTGAAAATCAGGGTACTTTTCTTCGAAAATTCAAGGAAAATCAAGGAAGTTTAGGGGTAAAAAACGAAAAAACGACTCGAAATAAAAGCGCCGTCGTTTTTTGCACAACCCTGGGTGCACCCGGTCATCGTCTATGCGGATACGTCAAAAGAGCACATGAGCTGGGTTGTCGGTTGCGACCCGTTGTTTTGACACACAAAACACAAAGTATTGTCTTATGATCAGGTGACCTGCTCGAAGGCGCCTTTCCGGATTTCGCCATTGAGAAAACTGGCTGGATGTTGCTTGCCAGTGCAGTGCTGGTGCCATGCGCACTGTTGAAAGATATCACTGCCGTGTCACATCTCAGTTTCTGGAACACTATCTCGCATCTCATCATTAATGGACTGGTTAGGTTTTTATTTTTATTGTGTTATCATTTATTTTTGGTTTTTTAGTTCTGTTTTCGAAATTTGACCTGATTTTCAGGTGATGGCTTATTGTTTGACCAAAATCGGCAGCTGGGCGTGGGGCTCCGTCCGCTTTATGTTCGACATTCACACGTTCTCAACTGTGCTGGGCATTATTGTGTTCAGGTGGACTTTGAAATTTGTGAGAGCATTTGACAACGTTTTTTTAGAAAAATAATCCATTAAATTTCAGCTACACCGACCACATTTTCCTGCCGACGCTCGAGGGCAGCTTGTATGAGAAGAAATCGTTCCAGCCAATGTTGAAATGGACCCACATCGCTGCTGCTTTGTTCAAGGTGCGACACCTTTTCACTGGGTCCTTGTCAGATTCTCAAAAAAAGATAACAAAAACACATTTTCGACAAGAAAATCCACTTTTACTCGTTTTGACCACCCTGTTTGTTGCAGGCCATCTTTGGTCTGGTCGGCTTTCTGACGTTCGCTGAATTCACGCAGGAAGAAATTCCGAACAATTTGCCCAGTCAGACTTGGAAGGTCAGTAAGTCGCTCCATTCCTGGGCTTGTGCTGTTTTGGGCCTTGTCATGGCTTGTGGTCAAGTTGGTGCTGAAACGTGCATGTTTACTGCCCTTCTAGCACAATGTGTGACCAGAGTGCATGACAAGAGCTTGACAACGCATGCTCAAAATGTCGTTCTGGGGTTGTTACACCGTCAAGTGGACCAAGTCAGAATGTTCTGTTACGAGTCTCATGAGTCGACATTGTGGCCTTGCGACAAAATAAAGTGGGATAACTGAACGACCTTGCTGATCAGGCAGTTTTGTCGCAAGTTCCATTCTCCAAACAAGTGCACTGTACAGCTCACCACAACACATCAACATATGTGTGTGTGTGTGTGCATTCTTCTGCCATTCATGATAGCTCAAGAACGCGGGCTGCCTCTGGTGTTTGTCCGCTAAAGTTTGCGTATTATAATCACACCATCAAACGCGCATGCAAGTGTGTGTGTGTGTGTGTGTGTGGGTGAAACATGACGAATAATGCAATAAAATGAGCCCAGTGCAATCTATGATGTCACGCGTTGAATGAAGGGAAAAGTAGCACGTGTGGTGTATCTTACTTCCTTCAGATGCTGCTGAACCTGATCCTGGTGGTCAAGGCACTGCTGTCCTATCCACTGCCCTTCTACGCAACCGCCATCATCATCGAACAGAATTTGTTTTTGGGTCGCCCTAAAACGGCCCTGCCCAACGCTTATTATTCGGATGGTCAACTAACGGAATGGGCTGTGGCCCTGCGTGTTGTGCTTGTCTTGTTCACCTTTCTAGTCGCTGCCATCGTTCCGCATTTTGCACTTTTGATGGGTTTAATTGGGAACATCACCGGCACGTGTCTGAGTTTCATCTGGCCCTCGTATTTCCATTTGAAATTGAAGAAAGACACTATTGCACCTCTCAATCGGTACATAAATATCGGCATTATTTCCACTGGATGCCTGTTTGGATGCTGTGGTTTGTTGTACTCCAGTCAGTTGCTGTTCAGAGCTATTTATACTGTCGATGAGTATCAGTAGTGTGTTATTGCAATCACTAACTTTAGAAACCTCGTTTTTACCGATCTTTTGGCTTGCTAGTAGTGATTCAATAATTTCGAATCATTATCTTTTCGTACGTGTTCAATATCAATGCAACTGCTAGCATCAGTTGGCCCCTCGTTCTTCGGTCGGTGGTCGTAAAGCCACCTTTTATTATACGCTATACAGTTAGATATTTTTGTGATTTTTCATATTAGATTTGAGTATCCACCAAGGGTAGGCATATGTACTAGATACAAATGTCCACAAAGATATAAAATCAAAATGATGATAAAGTAGACTTTATTCTGATTTTGGTATTGTAAATGACTGATGATAGATTAAAAATAAAAATAAAGGACAATGCAAGCCCAGTGGGTCAGCTTTATTGTTTGTGATTCAAAAGTCGTGATACTGTGCAATCGAAAATTCGGGCGCCATTCTCTTTCTTTGCTTTTCTCTTTCTCATTTCAATAATTCAAGTTTCGTCTTTCTTGCGTGTGCGTCGGGCAAGTTTTTGGGTTTCAATTCAGAGCTTAGGATCTTAACTTCGGCCCGGCCCGATTTTTGGGCTGAAGGAAGAAAAGTCAAAAAATTCAAATTTGCAAAATTTTCTTGGGGACCCATGTTTACCGTAAAAACCTAAATACAGCCCCCCGGAATAGAGCCCCCCCGTAATACAGCCCCCCAAAAAGGGGTCAGTGAATTAATAGAGCCCCCCCCGGAATAGAGCCCCCCATCCCCTATGTAGTAGTGTATTAAGGCTTGATAGTGGTGCACAGGCACATTCACGAACAAATGCGATTACAAGCGAAAAAACATCCTTTCAAACCCCTTTTTAGGGGTTTTTGGGGGTATTTCTGGGAACAATTTTTCAGGTTCGGGTCAGTGAATTAATAGAGGCCCCCCGGAATAGAGCCCCCCCGTAATAGAGCCCCAAAAAATGGGGTCAGTGAATTAATAGAGCCCCCCTTCTATTTAGGTTTTTACGGTATGTTTTTTTGTGATTCGGTTTTTGTGAACCTGGTCCGTTTGCGTCCCACAGAAAATGTTCTGCACACCGCACGAAGCGCAATTTTTTGGAAGTTTTTGGTCAAAAAAGCTCCTTTGGCTTAAAATTTAAGCAATTCCGGCCGGGCCGGGCCCGAACCTCCAAATCTCCGGCCCGGCCCTGCTCGACCCAAAAGTAAAAAATCCCGGCTCGAATCTCTGTTTTAATTTTCTCGAGTTTCCTCAACGAATTGCATGTGGCCTGGGGTATTGGGGTGGTGGTATCACTTTATTACCGTAAAAACCTAAATACAGCCCCCCCCGGAATAGAGCCCCCCCCGTAATACAGCCCCCCCAAAAAGGGGTCAGTGAATTAATAGAGCCCCCCCCCCCCGGAATAGAGCCCCCCCCCAAAGTAAGATCCCCTATACTGTAGTGTATTAAGGCTTGATAGTGGTGCACAGGTACATTTATGCACGTTTGTTGTTTGTTCAGAGCACATAATACGCCTCCTATTGACGAATAGACACGAATAAATGCGGTTGCAAGCGAAAAAACATCCTTTCTAACCCGTTTTTAGGGGGTTTTGGGGTATTTCCGGGAAAAATTTTTCAGGGTCGGGTCAGAGAATAAAAGGGGCCCCCCCGAAATGGGCCCCCCCCCGCAACCCCCCCCCCAGAAAGGGGCTCAGAGAATACCCCCCCCCCCCCCTTCTTTCTTTTCCCTTTACACCCCGCCCAACCCCACCAGCCCCCCAATGAACATGATGATGATGTGAGCAGTGAGTGTGAGTGGTGACTGCTGAACGGTTTTCATTCAACATTTCCGGTCACGCCTCTGCGTCCGTTCTGAAGAACTCTCGCTCTACTGGATTTAGAGCTCCAATTTCATTTTCATCCAGAAATCAAAACTGACTCGCTGCCTGCTGGGCAGTTGAACGTTTATTTTTTCGTGTATTTTCTGTTGATTCGTTGGATCCAAAATGCCCGTCAATCCGGTCACCAATGGGCCAACGACGTCCGACGACAATAACAACACGGGTGCTCAACTTGAGCAGTTGGTTTGTGCGCTGCTGGACGAAAAGAATCAACTAAATATCGATGGATTGCTGGTTAGCTAGTTTATGCGGTAGTTTGGTAAAAAATAAATATTGCCTCACGCAGTGGTGTGTGGCAGTGCTGTGGCTGGGGGGGGGGTGGGGGTCCCCCCCAATGGTACCCTACCCGCCCCGGCCTGGTACGCTACCCCCCTACCCGCCCCGCTCTGGTACCCTACCCCTCTACCTGCCCCGCTCTGGTACACTACCCGCCCCGATTTTTACCCCGAAAATGCCCATTTTTCGGTCAAAAATGCCCAAATTTCGACCGAAAACCCTAAAAAGTGCAAAAAATCTCGCGCTGCGCGCGATATATGTACTTTTTAATACATAAAAACAGGCACCCGAAAAAACTTGTGTTGTACCCTACCCGCCCCGGAAAATCTTCCCCCCCCTCCCCCCCAAACCGGATTCCCCCCCCAAAATCCCAGGTACACTACCCCCTACCCGCCCCGATTTTTTCCACCTATGTACCCTACCCGCCCCGCAAAAGTAGCCACAGCACTGGTGTGTGGTGTGTGTAGCTAACCTAGGCGGGGCGGCAAGGGCAACCTACCTACTTTACCGGCCGAGCCGAGTTAGGGGGAGCCTTTTTTTGGTCTAAGATTGATGAAAATGTACTCCAAATAGCTAATTTTACGCGTAGCGCGCGATTTTCGCCTACATATATGGAGTGAAAAATACCGATTTTTTACCGTTTTGAGCCAAAAACTGCAACCTACCGTGGCCAAAAATACAAGGGGCTCCCCTTACAATAGGTAAGTATTTCGTAAATTTGGGTCTTCGCTTGACCCAAATTTGGGGGTGAAGACCGAAATTTGGAGAAAAGTTATTTTTTGAGGCCGAAGATTGGACCCATTTTTGCCCCTTTTTGGAAAAAATCTCAATAAAAAAGGTATTTTAGCATGTTGTTAATTTTTCACAACCTTGACCGAAAAATTACTCATTTTATGCGCAAAAATGCTCAATCCTAGTCCAGTCCAGCTGGTCGCAGTGGCCTTGTTTCATTCAACTGTTAACAACGTAGCCGCCAGACAGAACTCAACCGATTGCAGGACGCTCTCGCCGCGCTCGTCCAAGACTGCGATTATCCAGCGTTGAAGAAGAACGACAATATCAGCAAATTCCTGAAAAGATGTCCGTTGAATTATTTATTATTTTCCGTTCTGAGCTTCAGAATTGCTTAACGCAGTCAAGACTGAATACACCAAATCTGCATTTTAGACCACCGATCGGTGAAACAAATCTGCAATGCGCGTCTGAAAGCGTCCGACTTTTCGCCGATTAAAGTGATCGGACGGGGTGCGTTTGGTGAAGTGCAATTGTGCAGACACAAACAGACGAGCAAGGTGTACGCGATGAAATTGTTGAATAAATTTGAAATGGTCAGTCCGTTTTCAGGAGTTATTTATTTCTGGGGATGATTGATATATGTAATGTAGTTGTAGTATTAATTTGTTCATGATTACTCTTATTTTCAGATCAAACGCGCCGACTCCGCATTTTTTTGGGAAGAACGTGACATAATGGCATACGCCAACTCGGAATGGATTGTAAAAGTAAGTCTTAAATTAATTCTCAAATTTTAAAAAATAAAATCGATGAATCTTGAATGAAACGACAATATGTCAGCTGCACTACGCGTTCCAAGACCTTCGCTACCTGTACATGGTCATGGAGTATATGCCTGGCGGTGATCTGGTCAATCTAATGTCCAAATATGACGTGCCGGAGAAATGGGCCAGGTCGGACTGGATTTGTTTGGTCTTTTGGTTGATAGATATCGATGAAATAAAAACAGTTTTAGACTTATCGATAATATCTATACTGGCAGACGGAAAAAACCGTTTTTTTCGAAAAAAACAGGTTTTCTTCATTTTTTCCGAGACAGAAATATTTTTCCATGCACTTTCCCGTGGTTTCTTTATCAGTAAAATATCGGTTCAAGCCAAACTGATGAGTTTTTTGATTTTGGGAAAAGATTGGCTCAACGACGAACAGAGCTTTTAGAACAGTTCCGGGGAGTTGATGCACTTTTCGAGAAACAAACCGCCACCATAAACATATTTTGACCTAAAGTCGTCATATTTTTCGATTTTCCCTCACTGGAGAAACATTAAAAAACGTGCAACAAAACTCGTTGCAGGTTTTACACGGCTGAAGTTGTTCTGGCACTCGACGCCATACACTCGCTTGGTTAGACTTTGTTGTTTATTCGCGTCATTGATCATGGTAAAATGTCACCGCGTCAGATGGAGTGTTTCACTGCTTGTATGGTGGTGCTCGCGAAACGTTTATAGGCAATCCAGCCGCTGATGTCACCGCCGCGAAATCTACAGTATACCAGAGTCTGAGCCATTACACCGTTTTTCGACTTACGTATACATGAAGCGATTTTTATTTGGTTCAATGTTCCATGCTGTTTCATTTCATGCCACGCAGCTGAGTACTGTGCAAGCCGAATGGCTCTGAAGAGGTACAATTTTATAACACGGTATTTTTCTTTTTGCCACAGTTTGAGATAGAGTTGCTCCACTAATTTTGACCAGCGTAAAAGTTATTCCTCTACTGCTAATGAATATCTTTTACGCTGGTCGAAATTAGTGGAGCAACTCTATCTCAAACTGTGGTCCAAAGAAAAATTCCCTGTGTTGTAAAATTGTACCTCTTTAGAGCTGAGTATAGAGCACTCAGCTGAAAAGCAGCCTGAAACATTGAACTACGTAAATATCGCTTCATGTCTAAGTCGAGAAGCGGTGGAACATCTCAGCCTCTGGTATACTGTAGATTTCGCGGCGGTGACATCAGCGGCTAGATTGCCTATACTAGTCTGAAGAGTTGTGTTGTTGTGGATGTGTTGTTATGGCCGTGAAACTGTCCCTGATCTTAAATCGTGCTTATGAAACATTTTTGACAGCACATGTGAGCATTTATAGGCAAGCTACACCAACACGAGCCCAATTTCGAAGCTCGTTTCTTTTCAAAACGAATGGAAAGAGAAAATCGTCATGCTCCACTTTGTATTAACGTGTAACATTTCCCAAATCAGCAGCCACCACGTCAGAATGTTTCACTATTCTACCAGCTGCGAAATCGTGCTCGTGTTGGCGTAGTTTTCCTTTAACTTTTTTTGCTTAGCAACTAAACACCCGAAATGGACAATTTATGCTTTCCATTTCAGGCTACATTCACCGTGACGTCAAGCCCGACAACATGCTGATCACGGCGGAGGGGCACGTGAAGCTGGCTGATTTCGGCACTTGCGTGTCAATGGGACCTGATGGGCTGGTCAGGTGGGTTTGTGAAATAGAGGAAGGAAAGGAATAAATACTTGGGGTGTGTGTGTGCCGGATTGATGGTTACTACGTTTCTTGCAATAAAAGTTTGTGGTGCCGTTGTTATTGTGCCACAACAAGGGGTACTTGATATGGGGGTGTGCCGAAACCCAAACACAAACACCTACATTTGGAAATACCCAAACAACACCAAGACTACACCAAGACCCAAACATGAAGTTCAAAGTTCCATACACCTACAGCTACACCCAAATACTTTTTTGACAACTGAAAAAATTTCGTTAGAAAATAAATGATAAGCAGGCGAGAATTTCGGGCGCAGTGGGCCACTGGTTGTATTTCTTCAGGGTCAGTGTTCAGCAGATTTTGCACATTGTGGACATAGATAGCGGATTTGAACCACTAATCCCAAGCTTTATTTCGACAACAGTCAGCTCTTGGGACTGTCTTGTTCTTAGATTTTCGAAATATCTACATTTACCCAACCATTAAAACCACCAACACTCAAACCAGAAGAAAAACCGCAACAAACACCAACAACCAAACACTGAATACTGGCCGCCTCCCGAACATCCAACCCCTGCACTTATCGCACCCTGAGTACACAGTTCGGCAGTGCCACCGTGCCAATCCATCAAAAAAGGAACCTTGTGATCACATAACTTTAATGAAAAAGTTACAAGACTGCAGATGTTCGACGGCGGTGGGCACCCCTGACTACATCAGTCCCGAAGTGTTGCGATCACAGGGCGGTGAGGGCGTGTATGGCAGAGAGGTGGACTGGTGGTCCGTCGGAGTGTTCATTTATGAATTGCTCGTTGGTGAGTCCGGCACAGATAATTGTATTACTTTGTTTGATTCCCAAATTTCACTCTTGTTGCTCGTCGATTTTTGGAGTGTACATTTAACGAAGTTTTGGAACATTTGTGTTTTTGTTCATCGAATGTGCGCACCAGCGTAATGAAACGGCGACTTCGGCATCTTGTCTGTGTGGGAACCCTTTGTCGCCTTTTTCAGTCCGTCATTCCAGAATTCACCCACTTTTCTCCAGGTGACACGCCATTCTATTCCGATTCCCTTGTGGCCACGTATGCCAAGATCATGGACCATCAACGACAACTGCAATTCCCAGAGGATGTGACTATATCGAGTGACGCTAAGGATCTGATCAGACGGTTCCTGTCGGATAGCAGTGTCAGGTATGATAAGGATAGCTAAAGATGTACCAATTCATTTGTAATATCCAAAAGATTCGCAGACTCGGCCGCAACGGTGTTGACGAGATCAAACGACACAAATTCTTCCATAATCCGGCCGATGAGTGGTCATTCGATACGATCAGAAATGGTTGGACCTACTATGTTTTACGAAAATATGTTTTGGATTTGTATAATCGTGAATTGTATAGTTTTTGTCTGCAATGATCCTGAATGTAGAAATAACAAGAGAAATGAATTCAACAATGATATCACAGCAATAAGAATTTGATCCATTTACAGCCCAAGCGCCGGTCGTGCCCGAACTAACAAGTGATGACGATACTTCTAACTTTGATGACGTCGAAGATCAGGTAATCGTTTTGTTGTATTTTTAATCTAAAAGATTTCTAAATTTTGTATGTTCTGTTTCCAGTGCGTCAAACCACCGGAACATCTGCCGGAGCCCAAAGCGTTCGCTGGCAATCAACTGCCTTTCATTGGCTTCACACATTCGAAAGAATTCAGGTGAAAATATCGGGGTGATCTTGCTGAACTTGACTTTAGTGTTGAATTGATTTGAAGTTTTTTTCTTCGGAAAATATTTATAAGTAAGTCGTAAAAATTCATTTAGTGCAATTTCATTGCTGCGCGACCGATTCACGGGCGGTGCACTCGACCGAACAGTTGTGTGCGATCAAGCACTTAGCGGTGACACGCAGACATTGCAGAATCAGTTGAATGACTATGCAACCACTAACCAACGGCTGGAGGAGAAAACGCGGTTCGTTTTTCTTGAAAGATATTTAAAAAAACTTTTGTTTTGAGAAGTACATGCTTGCAGTGATCTGCTAACGCAATTGGCCGCTGCGACGTCGAATAGTGATAAAATACAGAAAGAATGTCTGACGTTGGAGAAACAGCTGACGGAGACGAAGCTTGAATTGAAGGAGGTTGGTTGGTTGAGGCTTTGCTGATGCAATAAAATAAAATTGTAAATGTTGTTACAACAAAGACGTCATTTGATAGTGAATTATCAAATTAGCGTTGTTCAGCTGTCGCGTCGCCTGGACACGGAACAGAGCACCAGAGCGCGACTGGAGACAGCGCTAAACGATGCTGAAAAACGGGTGCAGCAGCAGGCCAACAGTGAACAACTAGTCAATTATCAACGACAGGTGGTCGCTGGGTGGACACATATTTGTCTGCTGGAATTTGAGTTCTTTGCTGTTACTTACAAAACTTTTGGAACCGGAAACGTTTTGAATTCGTGCGAGTGTGTGAAAGTCGGGAAACATTTTCTGCTCGTGTTTCAGCTCTCTGAACTACAAGATCGTTACAAGACCCAGACCGATATTGAGGAGAAACTAAGGAAATCGCATGCGGATGGGCAGACGGTACGTTGGGGTTTACGATCTTGGAAAAATCTATTGGTCGTTGAAATTACCACAGCGATGATCAAGAAGATTTGCTTGCTGTTTCAACTGAGATATACTTTACTGCGAACAGTCTCCTCAATATTGGTAAACTCGACTCGCGATAATCGTAAAAACTGGCCAACAAATCAGCATTAAATTATTCAGCGTCTATCCGAACTAAAAGAGCAACTGAAAGCGTCCGAGAAGTGCAGCGAGGAATTTCGCAGCAAATGTGCAACACTGGAACGTGACCTGAACAACGTGCAGACACAATTGAGGGACGAACAGAATGCCAGGAGACGACAGATGGAGGAGGCGCAGGAATTGTCCGGTACGTGAGTTGGATAAGGGCGATTATTAGTGAGAAAAGAACTGGATGGGAGGATAAGCGGCGAAACTCTATAGATGCTTGCGTTCAGCTGTTCAGTCGTTATTTTTCTGTCGTCGCACTTCCTTTTTCGTGGATTCTTGTCTTGGCCGGCGAGGGTGTTTTCAAAATTTTATCATGGCAAGAAAACGCTTTCTGCATAAGCTGTTCTATTTGATAGTGCTTATTATTCAAAAAATAATTTATTGATAAAATGGGCCTATAGGCCAACCACTCTGATGTGATGTGACCAATAATTGAGAGTTGAACTGCGAAAGTTCGATATGTTTCTCAGGATGCGCATAAAAACCACTGAATTTGGCTGTATTGATTGTCTTGCCTCAATCTTACGGTGTGAGAACGAACTACACATAGGCCTCACAGATCAATGTATAGACAAAGAGCAACGAAATAAAAGTTGTCAAAAATGTCTTCTTCAGTGCGTTCTCAGCGTCTCGAGGCCGATTTCTCAGCGCTGCGCGAACAATACGACATGCTGAAAGATGAAAGTCAATTGGCCAACGATAAACGGCTGCATTTGGAGAAAGTATGCTCAGTTTTTTTTGATGTCACACAAAGCTAATCAAGGTTGTTTCTCAGGAATTAGCGCTGGTGGATATGCAACGAGAGACATTGAAGTCAAAGTACGACAAGGAGATTGTGATGCTACAAAATAGACAGTCGAGTATTGACAGACAGGGCGCTGGAGGGGATATGGCCATAAATGGACATGCACAAGTCAAAGGTTGCGGCGGAATCGAACCAAATTTATATTGTTGTGCTTTATTGTTATGTCATTAATTTTGATTGAGTAGGTGTGCACAGCGCAGTTACTCAAAACAAAGCCCAACTGTTTTCACGCAATTCATTAGCGCACTAACCATTTTAGAAGGCAAAATTGTGGTGAACCTGAAATATGTACTGTTCAAGAATGTTACCCGTTTGACAGGCAACCAAAAACATCAAACTCTTTCAGAACTGGAAGACCAACTAAACGACGCCGAAGAACGCCGCAGTCAATTGCAACAGCAACTAACTGATGCGTGCAAGAAGAATCAATTGTTGAGTGTTGAATTGAACCATCAACAGGAACGATTGGACAGGGCCAATAATGAAGTGGAAATGCAGAGAAAACGGGTACCTTGGTTGCGTTCGTTGTGGGATTTTGGATTGTTTTTTCGGTGTCGAGCCGAATTGTGGAGTGATTGATGGGTGGCTCGTTGGCTCAAATTTTCGAAATGCCCACCGGGAACGGTTGCGCAACCAGAAACGATGATGACGTGTCGTACGTAACATGTTCTCTTTCGACGTCATTCGCAAGACTATCGTTAGTTTTGGAACTTTGCACACGAGAGGAATTATTCCCATTGGTGTAACTGGAACATACAATCCAGCCCAACATGCCCGAAGTTATTCAGTTTATGTAAGTCACTCACGCTGCTGGTGTCCAGAACTTGGCTGGATGTTTCAAACGACGTTGATAAACAAAGTGAACCGCCTGCTCCACGGAAGAAAGCAAAAATTTGAAAACGACCTTTGATAGCATTAAATGATTGAAAGCATTTTAAAACTGAATGATTCTAAACATTTTAACGACCACAACAAGTCTGTATTGTCAGGTGGAGCAAGCATCGAACGAAGCCGAGCAAGAGTACCGCAAACGTCTGTTGCTGCAAAATGACCTGCTCACCGCCAACAGCACCATACAAACACTGCAGAAACGGGAGCAGGAGGTGCAGCGCGATATGTGTACGCAGAGAGATGAGGTAGAATAAATTGGTTTTATTGACAAAAACCGGACACTAAATTTTTTGGGCAATAGCGAACTTGTGATCAAGTCGCATCTGCCTTGGTTATGCGACAGTTTTGAACACATTTCAATATTGATGGACGCTACGCCGCCAACGGAAAAGTTGCTCCCGGACTGCCGAGCACAAGGTAAAACGTTCACGGGCATGAGTGGCATCAGTATATCTCTTCGACCAAGGCAGATCGAATGCAATGATCGAGTGAATTTAGACTAGATGGGCGTAAATTTGGCAAAAATTTATGTTTTCGTTTTTCAGGTGACCAGATTGAACCAAACACTCGAACGACTCAAAATCACGGCAAGCGGGCACGAGCTGCAAGTGAAAGATCTACAAGAGCAGCTGGATACCGAGCAGTCGTTCAACGTGCGTTTTTGAGAAAATATTCTTGAAAATCGGCAAATTGTGTTTATTCTTCTTATTCTGCAGTCCTTGTACAAGAACGAGGCGGCGCAACTGACCGACGAACTACGGGAATTGCAACAAAAATCGATTGGTGAACGGTTAGAATTGAAGCTCTATTTTTACAACGTTTCAAAGGTGTCTGCTTGCGATAAGCGCCAAGAAAGCTGACGTCATTTTCGTGGGCGTGTCATTATTCACCATGCAAAATCAAATTTTTATTAGCGAACAACAGTAAAAAATTGTTTACTCTTTGCTGTTCATAATCGGGTTACGTACGTGTTGCTGATGTAAATTTGAGATACCCATTGGTATCATAGTAATGATCTTGTATACTTTTTACGATCCTACCTTTGTGTGCGTTATCGCTGGCTACGTGAAGCACGTTTTTGGAGTCTGCACAGCGCTAATGTTTCGCAATAATATCAACGTACTGCAGCGCTGCACTGGATCACCAATTGACTGTGGCTCGACGCACGTGCGAGTCGGAACAATTGGCCAGACAAATGGCGGAACAATCATTGGCCGATGTTGAAAAGCAAAAGGTGGTGTTCTTGTTGCCTGACACGGAAATACATTCTCTGTTGGCTAGGAGCGTGCTATTCAAGTTGAGAAACGTGCTGAAAGCTACAGTGCTGCAATGTGCAAATGGCAGCTAATAAGTGGAAATATAAGCCTTGTCTTTAACCTCGGACAGGCATATCTCGAACTCGAGCTCAAGGAAATGGTACAGGAACATCGCAAACTCGTCGGCGGCAAGGATCGAGCTCTGGCTATGGTTGGTTGAACCAACTTAGTTATATATTTTCAGTTTGTGTTTTATTCCAGTATTTGTTGTTGTAGTTCATTCCAATCTTAGCCCTACACAGCAGTGCAGCTGATTTCACTCAGGCTTTAGTCACACTGGCGTGTAACACCAGGGCTCTTCTCGAAACGTTTTTACTTTGCGGTTTCTTCTGTTTTCTTTGGTCTTTATCCTCGCTTGAAATGAGTCTGTAAACATAAAGGCTTTAATTTTCATTTATTTGATTCAGATCCAAGAGAAAGAAGCCGACTATGAGCGACAAATTGAGCGACTGGAAGCTGAACGAATCGATTTGCATAACAGACTGCAGGAAATGCAATCACGTCAGTTGATTGTGTGCTGGTTTGATCGCCATGTTGACGGCTTTTCATTTTCAGTAAAGCTTATCCCTCGTATTGTTTTTTGAAAACAAATAAAATTTCGCTTTCCACCAAATGAGTGTCATGTGCTGAACCAAGCGTGTTTGAAGATTTTTTTCATGAAGTTGATGTTCTACGGCGGATACAACTAACGAAAGTGTGGTCCGCATTTGTTCACACGTGGTGTTCCTGATAATATCGGAGAATCGAGCTATTACATTTCGTCACTCACATTATTGCTAATACGATGATCGGATGAAACGTCACAATCTGCAAACATTCAGTTGTTGATCTTTCCAGAAGCGACTGAGCGCAGCAGCAGTGATGATCAGTTAGCGGCGCTGAGGAAACAACTGGAAATCGAGACCAAATTGAAGAAAGCGGTCGGTTTGTTTTCAGATTGTGCTTTATTGGTGACCCGCTTTATTTCTACTCTTCAGTTCATTTGCGAGAGAGTAGTGGGACGGTTGAAGTGTTGCAGACCATACACCCAGATGCCACAGCATTTTTGTGGCATTACAGTAATAGACGTGTTCTGATAAAATACAAGATGCTTGTTTCTTGTCGAAACACATTGTTGACATTCTACCTAAAATTAGGCAAAGACAGTCGTGATAGGGTGCGGAATTTGGAGGTACGCCGACACCCGATACCCAAGTGCCAAGTCAAAAACAGAAACACCCGACACCCAAACACTTATCAGGGAGAAAAATTTTAGTCGGTCAAAAGGTAAAAGTTAGGCTTTTTTACATGTTTTTATTGTCATATGCATGTTTTTGCGCGGAGCGCAAGACTTTTGGTATTTGACGTCGAAAAGCAACCGTTTTTTGCCTATAAAACGCGTAAATATGCTGGCGGAGGCTGACCCCTAGCGATACACTCTCCCCGGTGGTAGATCCCGCTTTTGTTAAAGGGAGGGGCCAGGTTCCACAAGTTGTTTCTGTCTCGCGCTTTTTCCACTTTGAAAAATTATTTTTATCGGAGTTTGTCGACTTGTCATTGAAAAACCACGTGGACGTGCAGAAATGTGGCCTATTTTGCTCACCCGAAAGCCAAATTTAACTGAAAATGAAGATATCTGACGCGCGGAGCACACGATTTTTAGATTCTTGAAGAAATGTTTTCAAGGTTTTCGAAGTTGAAAAAATGAATTATGCTGTTAGAACACACGCTTCCTGAAAGACCCAAACGCTAACCGTCCGACGCTCAAACACCTCGAAAAACCCAAACACTGCACCCGACACCTACACTTGGACGGGGACCGACACCCAAACACCCGACCACTGCCGCACCCTGGTCGTCAACATGATCATATCGTGTGACAATAAGGTTTATTAATTTCAGTCGATCATGAAACTGGAGGAAGTGATCCATCAGAAAATGCAGATGGAGACGGCGGCCACGGGCAAGAAACAGAAACGAATTCAGGATGCACACAGGAGGGAGAGATTGTTCATTGAATTGCAGCAGGTTTGGTTTGGGGAATTTTGTGGGTTGGCCGGATTTTTCGTTTCGATTGAGCTTGCAAATTGGCACTGTGGGCTGCAACGGAAAATCTCTCTCAATGTTAGAGTATTTCTTAGTTTTCGTTGCCAAGATTGTATTTCGTGTTCGTGATTGCAATATTAAATGGTGGTTCATTGTCGTTGTTCTAATCGCTTTGAAACATCTCCATTTTCAGAAGTTACTTGTTTGTTTGCAGGATCTGAAGGACGAACGTCACAAATTCAACAAACTGAGCACCGAATATCGAGACAAAATTGCTGAGTATCAGGCGTTGCTCTATGATGAGGGACAGGAGATCAAGAGGCTGGAGGCACAATGTGAAGCACAGGCTGTTAGTTGGGGGTCTATGCGGGATGATTCAGGGTTTTGGATTTATGGTTTCTTTTTGTTGCCAGGGCTCATCCTCATTCACTCTTGAATCTCGTGTTTGTGTGTTCCTCGTGCTCCGCGCAATTCGAAATAAAATAGAATTGAACTGAATCTATGCGTACAAATTTGAAATTTGTTTTTTTTGCAACCCTGTTCACTGTGTTTTTGTATTCTTTAGGCCGAAATCGACGCTCTGCATCGATCACTGGCGGTGGATACCATGAGTGTGGATTCGGCTGATGCTGGACTCGATACAAGTACGGTTTTGTTTGAGTTTTTTACCCCATAAAAATGCTTTGTAATTTGTTTTTGTTGAATCACATACACCTAACTTTAAATATTGCAGCTCAATCAATGGAACAGGCACTGGAGGGTTACGTGCAAGTGCCGAGCCCAAGTGGTAAAGGCAAGAAACGTGATTGGCGACGGTTCTATGTGGTGGTCAATGCCAGAAAGATTCTGTTCTACGATTCCAATGATAAAAACACGACTGCGCCCGTCATGCAACAACTGCCCACCATGATCATTGATATTGAGTTAGTGCTGTTGCTTGGTTGAAGTTTTGTCATAGCTAATTATAACGTAGTGAGGAGCCTAGTTTGATTGGCCGACTGTTTTGTCCATTCCCATTGCAATCATGACGTTGAACATGACCTTGAGCTGTACGGTGAACTCGTGAAAGTTTGCCGCTAATTAACGCGTAACTTTTGGGTTTGACTGTGAACTTTGAGTTTGTTTTGTGAATTCCACTCACTTATTCACGACGTGATCTGGTTCCATGAAATATCAGCCAACGCTTATCTGATGCAGGAAACTCTTCCACGTGCGCCTAATCACATCGGCGGACGCTCGTTTCGCATCGCCGAAAGAGATCAAGAAGATGTTTCAGTTGTTGTATGCAGTTGACGGCGAAGTGAACTACAGCAACGCTGGTGCGCACACACACGATAGGAAAAGCTCGAATGTTGATCTCATCATGCAACAGGTTGGAGGTTCATGTTGCATTTTTGTGACGAATAATTTAGGGTTGTGTACTCCAGGTTTGGATGAGGTTGTCATCGGAATGCGCTTGAAAGTTTGTTGTTGAAGGTCATTCCCAGTTGTATCATCAACGTAACTGCGTATCCTTGCTGATATTTCACATTGCAAGAGCGCTTACTTGTTCAGAGAACCGTGCAGGCGTAAAATGATTTAAACGCGGCTGATAAATTCTTTCAAATTTTTATTGTTTTCAAGATTTATTGAGAATTATTCCGGGACACTTTTGCAAATCATCAACAACAGGTGGAGGTGACAAACCAAGGCTAGAGAAGTCTCGTGTTAAGCAACAGCCCTCGCCTAGTCGTTGCACACGTACCGCAAAAACGTACTGATGTGCAATATGTGTCTCTTTGTTGCGGCACAGGATCACTCTCCCGACCTACTGCCATACAAGAACCACGCGTTCGTCGAGCTCACCTACCACATGCCGACCATGTGTGATGCGTGCAGCAAACAGTTGTCGAGCGTCATGCGACCACCACCGGCATTGGAGTGTAAAGGTTGGGTGTTGCGTTGGAATGAATTGGAAATGATCAAACATTGCCAGTGGTGTCGTTCGGAAATCAAAAAGTCAGGATACTGGATTCCAAAAATCCAACATTTTCGGATACCGGATACCAGTGATGTAGTTGGTCCGTGCAGGAAAGCTAGCTAGCTGGAGGGGTCCGGCGCAAGAAAGCCAGCTAGCTAGCCGGGTACCCCGATTTGGGGGTATTGGTCCAGAAGTCAAAAGCAGGGGTATAAAAATTGGTCGAAATTATGCCAAAATAAGCCTTAAAATACGGGTTTTTGCATGTATGAGCAAATTCGAGCGAATTTGACCATTTTGGCCCATAAAATGGTTATTTTGGTACTAAAATCAACACTTTTTTGACTTGATGACCGGAGCAAGAAAGATAGCTAGCCAGTTTGGGGGGTATGTGTTTGGGAACAAGAAAGCTACCTAGCAGTTGGGGGTATTAACCCCCATACCCCCTCCCATCACTGCCGGATACCCGAAATGAAAAATCTAGGATACCGGGGGGGGGAGGAGATTTCTCCCTTTAACAAAATCTACGATACCCAGTGGGGTTGTCTAAAAAAGGTGATTCTTTTAAAAAATGGAGCGCAGTCGCTGTGGGAGGGGTAAAAAATCGTCTATTTTAGGGGTTACGCTTGCGTGAGCACTTTGGATGTAGAAATCGTCGATTTTCCCGGTTTTCGGAAAAATTTTATAGCCGGATATTCCTGGACAAAAAGTCAGGATACCGGGTACCCCTGGGTGAAAACAATGGAGATACCGGGTACAAGGGGTGGGCCCGCGACGACAATACTGAAAATAGGTAAGAAAACAAATCTGCATCGATGTTGCAGCCTGTCACACGAGGATACACAAAGATCACTTGGAGCGCAAGGATTTCGATGTACCGCCGTGCAAATGTAAGCGACTGTTTTTGATGTTTGGGTTCTTGGGCTATCAGGGTTTCGAATTTTATGAGTGGATAGGTAGAAGAAACTGGCGGTTTTCCACAAATTATGATCATTCTACCTTGAAGCATCAATATGATGTGCATTTGAGCATATAATTACACCTAACTTTGCTATTCACTGCCCATTGAAACGGTTTTCGTTGATCTTTTCACACTGATTGTTGGTTGGTATTGGTAATGTGAATCTCATAGAGGTAAACTTGATCGGCAAGATCAACAGAATCCAACACCTGAACTTCCAAATTTTTAGATATACATGAAGATTGGTGTGATCAAGAAGGTCTTGTTTTTTATGTGCTTGCATGATTTAACTCGATTGTCCGCAGAGCGTGATGCCCTGATGTCGCTAATGCCGTTTTGTGTTTTTTGTACTCAATTTCAACATTAGTGATTGGTTGATGATCCAGCGACGCTGAGCGTCGAGTAGCGTGTTTGGGACAAGCGCATCCGTTGTGAAACGTAGTCAGTCAAGTCTGGCCTGGCGTTCAGCTTGTGTCACAATTGTGTCGTGCTGTTTTTCGTTGACCAACAACTTGGAGGATGATTATGTTCTTGCTTTTCCAGTGGTTGCCGATCCGAAAGGCGCGCGTGACATGCTGGTGATGGCTGACAGTGCAGACATGTGCAAACAATGGGTGCAACGGTTGACACATTACATGAAACATTGCAAAGACAAGCACTCTACCAGCACTGGTGGTGCTGTGAGGAGGTAATGCGTAGGGCTGGTATTCTTCATGTTTTGCAACTACCATTTTGAAATGAACAATTGATGCGAAACTGCTGTTACTCTCATAAACTGAGAACTTGATGTTTCAACTAGGCTAGAAATGATAGTGGTCCCTTTGTGATGCAATTTGCGACGCAGAACACCGCACAAACAAACAACCCCAAGCCCCACCAATGAACAATTGTCTTTCAGCGGCAGTTCGGCGACAGCAGCGTCACGTCACATTGTGCAACGCGGTATGGTGCCTCGCTCAGCCACCATGCCCCCTCGATATGTGAACGTCAACTCACCGGTGGTACAGCCAGGCACACAAACTGGTGTGTAGTGGTGCGATTGAATGCATTTGGTTGGATAAAACTGTGTTTTGGTGATTTTGTGATTATCAATTTTAATGTACAGTTTTTGGGTATGAAGGCTGACAATCTGCTCTTATCCAAAAATTGTAACGCGAATGTACATGCAATTACTATCGATCGGTGCTTTTATAAATTGCTGTATCAATGATTCCCCTTTTCCGCGAAGATATGTATCTGAATGAATTGCTTTGCTTGATGATTTGTCGCTTTTCTATTTTTCGCAATTTTTGCCATGCTGATTTCGCGTATTTGTGCCCCAGTTATGTATGGGACTTAATCCAAGTTTATTGCTCAGTGTATCCATTTCTATAGCTAATGACCGCACCTTATCCACCAAGGTCACCACTGTTGCTGTTATTCCCTCGTATAGAAAAGAAACATTCACAGAATTCACATTGCAAAATAACGTCCTCGGTTCCATACCTACTTAGCGATTGTTGTGCTGCATGTTTATTGATCTTGAATGAAACATCAGCTGAACTGAACACATGTTCTTCCTGGCTCAGGTTTCTGGTTGTAGCAACTTTTATGATCCATACGGACGGTGTCTATCTCTCTCTCTCAATAATTTTTTAATCCGTTTTGTGCTGTGATTTTTTTCGGGCCAACTTTATCGATTTTGTTATTTTTGTATGATTTTTTTTATTTATATCACACTGTTGTGCAGTGCTGTGCGTCTTGTGTGTTTCCTATGTTGGGTGATATTTTCGAAACGGTGTAGAGGTCAGTTGGGTGTAAAGGTCGGTGGAAAGCTCGGTCCACAGCTCAGTGTGATAGACCTCGGTGTAAACTTGAAACATTCCACGTTAATAACAGGCAATGTTTCACGTTTGCACCGAGCTACGCCGACCGAGCTTTCGACCGAACTTTACACCGACCTTTACGCCCAACTGACCTTTACACCGTTTCGAAAATTCCACCCGTTGACTGGTATTGATATCTGTTGGTAACCAACTTTCACCATAAAAGTTCTGTAGAGTTATATCATCGCGTGTGGCTTATTACTTTATCTGCTAAATTACTGGTATGACTTGGTACTAATTAGGATTCGAAACAACATGTGCCTATTTTTCCATAATCCAACACTTAGCGTGCTAATGCTTCTGTGTGGTAAAGAGTAAGAGACCAATTATTATTGCATAATGGAACAATACAAATCCGTATTATTTTCAGAAATAATAAATTGTTCGTAAAATATCGATGTGCTGGTAACAATTTAGTGGTTTCGTTCTTTTCCATTATGACCTCAAACGGTGCATTCACGTGTTTATCTGTGTGAGCTTTTTTGTAAACTTTTTAATCTTGTGTTTTGTGTTTTTCCCTCAATAAGATTGTGTGGTGCCGTGTGGCGGATGTATTATACACATGCTAATTTTAATCACGAAACTGATTTATTTAAACTTGTATCAATAACCGTGTAATATTGTATCTAATTATTGGAATGAATGCAGTCTGCAGTGGATTGATAAAGATTTCGTAAAGCGGAAGTGGCCGGGAGCGGGAAAAGTATTTGTGTTTAATTTTAACTGATGAGACGAGACAGGTTTTATCCTGCTTTCAAATTATATTGTCGTGTAGTGCTCTCTTGGTATTGAATAACTTATTTTCTTGTTTTTCCCTTATCTTATTTGCTGGCAGCCAAAATGTTTTCATTTATGTTCTGCGAGTTGTTCCTGGGTGTCTGTGAGTCAACAGGCTCGCACCTCTGATAGGATACGGTCAAAGTGCGTCAGCTTTGCAAGGTTAGTCACAGCAGTCAGTCACCACGGCACAGACGTGCACACTGAGCAGTGGGCAGGCCATTTACGTCGTGAGATTTTGCTTTTCAACGGGATTGTTTTGTTTTGACTTGCCATTTTTGTTTATTTTCAATTTTTGCTGCGTCATTGTTTGGCCTTTCCGTTCCCTGTGTAGCAACCCAGAGCTGTTCATTTTGATCAACCATGGCTTGCAGAAAAACTCAAATTTTTCAACACGAAGCGCAACCTCCAGCTGAGGACAATCAAAACCGACGACAATATGGAGTGAGATTGTGCATTATGTCGTGGGGCAACGGAATTATATCGCATTTCCGAGGACTGGTCGAGTCGGTGCGTTACTTTTCAGCTTAAAGTTTGATAAAAAAATGACAAAAATGTTTGACAATGTTTAGGTGAGCGGGCGAAGTCACTCTGACGCCTCACCCAGCACCAGCAATGGCACGGCACACGATGGCGGGCTACCTCCGTCTGTCGATCGAAAGGTGCGCACATTTAATTCTCTGATTACTTCAAGGCGCACGGGCTACTTGTAGCTGTGCTGCGCTTGCACGAAACGAGTTGTAATATATGATTACAGTTATGTATCTTTCTGGAGTCCAGTATTCAACAGCACAGGTGCAATACGAGCCTGAGTGCTCACTTTGGCCTCTGCCAGCTCTTATCGGAACTCTTCAAATCATTATCATGATCTGTGGTAAAGTTTATGACTGAAACTTACCCAAACAATGTCTGAAGGCTCCAGTCCAAGTGCTTGTGGAATCGAGATCCTTATTTCAAAGTATTTTCTTATTGTCGCTGCTCGGTTTCACACAAAATCACCGATTTGTTGACTGGACACATTTTCAGTGCATTTCTTATAATCGTTTTTTGCGAAAATGAGGTTGCGAGGACCAGTGTAGTTCCTGGTCCGGAGGGGGAACAGGCGGTACCCCCTTTTTTCGGAGGGGAAACAGACGTACCCACCTGGGGGGGAAGGGGGGTTGATGACCCAAATTTGGAGAAAAGTCATTTTTTGAGGTCGAAAATTTGGCTCATTTTTGCCCCTTTTAGGAAAAAATCTCAATAAAAAAGGTATTTTGGCGATTTTTGACGACATTGACCTAAAAATCACTCATTTTATGCCTAAAAATGCCTATTTTAGGCAAAAATTTGCCTATTTTAGGTAAAAATTGGGGGAGCAGACGTACCCGGAGGGGGAACAGTGGGGCAGGCGTACCATGCAGGGGGAACAGACGTACCCGAGGGGGGACCCCCCTCCCCCCCAGGAACTACACTGGCGAGGACCGTCAAACTGATCACGCACGACGTTTATTTTTCCAACAGGAAACATTTTTGCGGCATCGAAATCATTTAGAAGGATTACTGGAGGATTACTGTTATGAAATAAAAATGATCAAATATATGTTTTTTTATTTTCAGGTGATTGAGAAGACGTGGAAACTAATGGACCAAGTGGTCAAACTTTGTCAACAGCCCCGTCTGAACCTGAAGAATTCGCCTCCTTTCATTCTCGACATTTTGCCCGACACCTACCAACATATGAGACTGATTTATGCGAAAGATTCGGAGGGTACACTGAAATGCAATGTGTATTTTCGACTGTTTATTGACAATCTGCAACAGAAATGCAAGCAAGTCGTTAGGTTCGTTGGCATCTGGCTGGGATTGTTTATGGATTTAGCTGTTGACTTCCTTCATCTTTTGATGAGTTAACTCACTGAATCCCTACAGAATTGATTTCCTATAGATCTCCTGTTGAAACATCAGGAACGCCGCTGCTATTTGGCACGTGTTGCCATCCCCTCAAATGTGCAGAAACTCTCTTCCTTTCACAATGTATGTGTTGCTGTTGGTACAAGCCAGTAACAAAATCAAACCAAGTGAACGAAACGAAAAATACGCCCGTTCCACCTTCTTGTGACTCGAATCACACAAGATGTCTTTCCAGAAACTGGAGAAAACGATGTGTTTAATTGATTCAGATTATTCAAAGAGGACCGCGGGCACATTTACGACGAGAAATCGCCGGCTCGCCGTAACCTGACTAAATTATCGCTCGTATTTTCGCACATGTTGGCTGAACTGAAAGCCGAATTTCCACAGGGATTGTTTGTTGGGAACAAATTCAGAATCACTAAACGCGAAGCCGAGATGTTTTGGCGAACTTCCTTCCAGGACAGGTCCGTTTCGGGGCATTTTGCATTTTTTGAAACGCGTAATTTTGTTTTTTTATAACATATAAATTTGTGACATAGCCTAATTACATCCAATCTAACATTGGTTTTGTTGACATGGGTTAAAATAGAACAGCGGAAATATGTTTCTGTGTGCATTTGCTGCCGTTCATTTCGATGAAGTAGGATTTCCGTGTGAACGTTTTTTCACCACCTCTGAATCTGTTTTCAGTCTGTCTGAATAAACACTCTCACTTTGTTTGCAGAAGTGTTGTGACTTGGAAGGAATTTCGCGCCAAACTCAACGATGTGCATCCTCTGAATTCGGGACTCGAAGCACTCGCGCTGAAATCCACCATAGATCTGACCTGCAATGATTACATATCAAATTTTGAGTTCGATGTTTTTACAAGGTTGGTTTTGGTCGATTGCCGATGAAATTTTGTAACCTTTGAATCAGTTATGTTTCACGCATGAATGGGTTGATCAGGCCGAGTAGTTTATCCGTTCGCAACTCCGCGTGCGGTGGTTCATTGACAATAACATGGTTAAACCGCAAAAAACAACAATACCACATAATTGAGATCAAGGAGTGTACTTTGCAGATTATTCCAACCGTGGTCCTCCCTGCTTCACAACTGGAAAATACTCGCCGTCATCCACCCGGCCTATGTGGCATTTCTGACGTACGACGAAGTGAAACAAAGACTACAGAAATATTTGAATAAACCCGGCAGGTCTGGATGGGACTGGGATATGTTTTGGTTGCATTCAGGACGGTTTGCTCCTTGCTGGCAACCGCGCTGTGTACATAAATACAACCCATTTTGCTGCCAAACCCACCCCGGCCAATTGCCAGTAGAAAAGGGCATGCCGGCCCTGGTGTATCTGAATTTGTTGAACGAACATTCGTGAACTTGAACGATGTCTGGAATTATTAGATTGGTAAACGTTTTCGCTCATGTCTGTGTGGTGAAACATTTTCGTTGCTACTGTACTGTACACTTCAGTCATTTTAAAATGTTTTTTTTTGATTGTCTAGTTGGGATTTCAGTTCTGTGCACTCAAACCGAGCTGTAAATAGTACGCGTCATCTTTCAGTTACGTCTTCCGTCTATCATGCACGCGGCTTGGCCAATGGGCGATCGGTTATGTAGCACCGGATGCAAAGATATACCAGACGATACCACAGAACAAATCGCTGATTCAGGCGTTGATCGAGGGCAGCAAAGATGGATTGTGAGTGTTTTTGGCGACCTTTCAGTTGCTTGTTGAATAAAAGGTGTTGGTTTCTGCTGACGGAAATCTGAGAAAATCTTGAATAGAGCAATGAACATACGTAAGGTGGCGTGGCTTAGTTGGTTCCAATTTGCGAAATGCTCAAACCAAAGGTTTTGCTGCTTCCATAGCTGCTACCCAATCGAATGTCGGTTGTCGATACAAGAATCACACTTTCAAACCGAGTTTTGGTTTTCCATGGTAAAGTAGAATATAAAAGTGCTCTATTTTCAGCTATTTATACCCCGACGGCCGGCAAGTGAATCCTGACTTATCTTGGGCTTTACAACCGATGCCTGAGGGTCACGTGAAGGTTCCTAATCGTCGTTTTGTCATTTTTTTCGTTTTCTTATTTCGATAACTGTTTGAAACGCGTTCAGGTGACGGCCGAACAATATGAATTGTACTGTGAAATGGGCACTACGTTCCAATTGTGTAAAATATGTGCCGAAAACGATAAGGACATCAAATTGGAGCCATGTGGACATTTATTGTGCAACGGATGTTTGCATGCTTGGCAGGTTGGGAGTGGATGTTTTTGGAAGATCAGTTTTGGTTTTGTTAGTTTTTACACAAATACTGTTTCAGCGATAGTCAAATCAATATATAACGCAGTTCATGAAACATTTTAACGTTCCTTGAAAACTTAACATTTTCAATCTGCATGTGCATCCACCAAGAAAAGCACTTCTCTTTATTTGGAGCTTCCAAAAGAACTTGCTGTGCGCTCAACCAATTGAGTGCCATACCTCGGCTGGGCTGATGTTTCACCGGTCGTATGTAAGTAGTCGGTTGTGTTTGCTGCAGGAATCGGACGGCGGCGGCACATGTCCATTCTGTCGTTGCGAGATCAAGGGCACCGAGGTGATTGTGATCGACAGCTGCACGCCACCGAGTGGTTGGTCGTTGCAATTTGAAATGTGTTGATTTTGGTGGCACATGAGAAACCGTCATAAATGCCAACTATGTGTGTTCAGGCAAACAAACGGCCGCGTCACTGTTTGACGATCAGCACAACAACATTTTCGATACAATCGCACTGCCAAATACGCCACAAGCGCCAGCATTGTTGGATATGGGGGATACACCGGTATGGGCGGATTGTTGGGTTAAAGTGACTCTACAATTGATCGTTGACCGCGTTTGTTTGCAGTCATTTTTCAGAAAATGAAGACTAGGTATCAGAAACCCAGATTTAGGAAATATATTTTTAAGTCGATGCTTTGTGATTCTTCACGGAGCCCAAACATTTTTACAGGAGGGGAAAAAATAAAAAAAGTTTGAGGCAGGCCTGTGCGAAACACAAGGTAATCCAATAGAAGATATTTTCAGCGTTTTATACTCAGACGTTTTTCTGTTAAACGAGATATAAAGCATTGTGCGAAACGCCATGTGTGATAAATAATACATGAAACACTCCAAAAAATCAAGCCTTTTTAAAGCACCCTTTTACTCTAGCATAATTTTAAGCATCTGTGGTGAATGAAATAAGTTGTCAATTAGAAATAAAAATCGCCTAATTATCTAGTATTTAGGATGTGCTTTTCGTTTTTCAAAACCCTACACAGCTCACACAATGTTTACCACAACATGCGCAAGGCACCCATTCCCACAGCGCACACACACAAAGCTGAAACATTATCCCCGGCCGGCTGTGTGTTGTCGTTGTGTGTGCGCTGTGCGTGGTCTGAATGGCTGCCTTGCGCATGTTGTGGTAAACATTGTGTGAGCTGTGTAGGGTTTTGAAAAACGAAAAGCACATCCTAAATACTAGATAATTAGACGATTTTTATTTCTAATCGACAACTTATCTCATTCACCACAGATGCTTAAAATTATGCTTGAGTAAAAGGGTGCTTTAAAAAGGCTTGATTTTTTGGAGTGTTTCGTTTATCATTTATCAATCATGGCGTTTCGCACAATGCTTTATATCTCGTTTAACAGAAAAACGTCTGAGTATAAAACGCTGAAAATATCTTCTATTGGATTACCTTGTGTTTCGCACAGGCCTGCCTCAAACTTTTTCCATTTTTTCTCCTCCTGCAAAAATGTGTGGGCTCCGTGAAACATCACAAAGCAACGACTTGAAAATCTATTTCCTAAATCTGGGTTTCTGATACCTGGTCTTCATTTTCTGAAAAAATGACTGCAAACAAACGCGGTCAACGATCAATTGTAGAGACACTTTAATTGGGGACAATCGAGAATTGAAAATGATTAAAAAAATATTGAACTTTTGTTTTGCGGGTGCTGGTCAACTATTATGTGATGTCGGTCATTGTCTTGATGACTAGGGTTAGAGCGATGTCGGGTACCAAAAATGGGCGTCGGGTCCGGGTGCCTCCAGACGTGGGGCGTCGCGACTCGCTGAAAGAAAAATTTTGAGCGAAAATGTTCTTCGCACCAAGTGGTCCGCCTTGGCGTATAAAGTTGTATCCGTTTTCTTCAAAAACCGTGAATTCGGTAAACTGAGCCAAAGGTTGCATGTATTTTTGGTCCAAAAACATGATTTCGGGTATCCGGTAGTTTTCGGGTGTCGGGTTCATCCAGGCGTCGGGTGTCGGGTTTTCGTGTATCCACAAAGATGACAAGAAGTCCATTTACATTACTTCACCAGTACCAATTCTCTGACATACCAGAAAAATGTAGTAGTCAGAAATACGTGTCTGTTCTTTTAATAATTGAGAAAATATTGCTAAATTTACAGACGAGTTCCAAGTCCGACAAGCTAAACGGCTGGAACAAAGCCGGCCCAATTCGCAGTCTCGTACCTCCACCGATTCCACCTCGCAGACCATCGCCCGCTAGAATGTCGGCCTATCAATTACGGTTGGATTATTTTTATTTTTGTTTGTGGTTTTCGAATTTAATTTGAGGTGAAAAAACAGCTGTATTAAAGTCTGTGATTGATGAGGCTAATGTTACCTGAATTCTGAAATTTTTCTTCATAATTTCTCTATCCAACCCACTTTCATCTGTTGCAGCGAGCAGACAAGTCGCAGTGCTGAGGCAGCTCTGCCCGTCCCATCGCGTCTGGGCATCACACCAACGCGTGCACAGTCAAGCAGTCATTCGGACGTTTCAAATTGCCGCCCAAACAACAACCTGAATGTCAATGCTGACAATGATTCGCAATTAATGTCGGAGTCAATGTTTTGGCCCGAACCGGTTGCTAATATTATGGACCAAGCTGTGCCGGCACCGTTGGTTGACTCCGCGTCTGAGACCGGACAGCATTCGGATAACGACCTGTTCGATACGAAAAGATACGCGAATGCCGCGACTGTGGTGAATCAGCACAATCAATTGAACAGGTCGCAGTCTGCGCAGAGCCCTACAACCTCAACCAGCCATCGCAATTCAATGCCCGTTGTCATGCCCGGTGCCGCGTCGACCTCGACTGAGACAAGGACTAATGTTTCACCATCAACGACGAACCATGCTACTACTACCACAACCCCCAATACGATTGGTGGATCGCAGGAGTACATGAATACGGGTATGCTACAGGAGCAGACTCAGACTGTGACGGCATCGCGCTTGCTAAATCAGGCAACAACCAACCCGACGCAGACTAGAATGCAGGCCAATGTTATTGTGCCACCGCCAAGCTTGCTTGATTGATGTTGTCTTGTGTGTGATCGTCGTGATGTTGCTTTGATCTTTGGGTGCATTGTCGGTAGTTTTGTTGCAAATTCAGAAAATTATACCGTCCTTCTCAGAACTGATACTCTGAATTTACATTTTGGACCAGTGTTGCACCTGGATCATGCCTGCGTCTATTGTATATTTGCTGCAAGTACAAAACCTTTATTTTCGATCCCGCTTGCTAGTTGGTCGCACTGCATTGCTTATGATTCTGCTATAGGGTGATATTTTCGAAACGGTGTAAAGGTCAGTTGGGTGTAAAGGTCGGTGGAAAGCTCGGTCGACAGCTCAGTGTGATCGACCTCGGTGTAAACTTGAAACATTCCACGTTAATAACAGGCAATGTTTCACGTTTACACCGAGCTGCGCCGACCGAGCTTTCGACCGAACTTTGCATCGACCTTACTTTACTCAACTGACCTTTACACCGTTTCGAAAATTCCACCCATATTCGTGTTTCGTTTGTGAGCTTCTGTGAGTGTGAGTTATCAAGTATCTCTGTTTTATTTTGTGTGAATAAATGGCGACTTCTGTAGCCAATATTTTCATAAGCACAAGCAACACGTGTAATCGCGGTCTGCCTTGCACTGAATTTCATATTTTTATCACTGCGCTATCTGTGTGCTATAATGTAAAAAATCGTGCACTGATCTGTTTTTTCGATATCTTCATTTAGAATTGAACGCTTTCATGTTTATTTTTATTTATGTATTTGTAAAAAAACAAACTTTACATAAATAAATCGGTGATATATGTGTAGCACAGACAGGCTTTCGTCGCCCTCTGTTTGCCTAAATTGGGTACCACTCGTAAATCTATCATAACTAAAGTGATGGTGCCGAACAATCTAATGTGAGAGCCGAACCCGCCTGTCTGATGACTCATATCCCGTGCCTAGCTCACATAGTGTATAGGGTGATATTTTCGAAACGGTGTAAAGGTCAGTTGGGTGTAAAGGTCGGTGGAAAGCTCGGTGTGAGAAAGTTCAGTGTAAGCTCGGCGTAAGCTTGAAACATTGCACGCTGAGCAAGCAGCAGACGCGCGTTTCTAAACGAAAGGTTAACTTTGATGGCTTGGTGTGGAAGCGTAAAGCGTTTGTTTGCAATCTGGTTTATTTAAGCTGGTTGCACAAACGTTTTAAAGAAATATTTGTAAGTTACATAACATTTCGCTGCAAGGCTGTTGAGAAATTGAACATTCATTGAATGCGGGGCCAAAAATTTTGACGTCACTAGCTGATCGCAGCACGAAATCAAAACGGCTCCATAAAAGGTTACGAAATTCATAAATGTCGTTTAGAAACGCTTGTGCAACCAGCTTAAATGAACCAGACTGCAAACAAACGATTTACGCTTGCACAGCAAACTGCCAAAGTTGACCTTTCGTTTGGAAACGCGCGTCTGCTGCGTGCTCAGCGTGCAATATGTTTCAAGCTTACGCCGAGCTTACACTGAACTTTCTCACACCGAGCTTTCCACCGACCTTTACACCCAACTGACCTTTACACCGTTTCGAAAATATCACCCATAGTGTCGTGCATCAGTGTGCATAGTTGTTGTGTTGTGCTGTCGCAACAATCGAGATCGTTATGGTTCTTTTTTTGGTGGGTTTGAGTAAATTATCCAACACGATTAACTTTTGTCTCGATCGATGGTTGTGCAACCACAACACAACAATGCAGACCCGAGGGCGATGTTTATGCCTGAAATGTGATATTCAGTTGTCGGTGTCACACGGCCACCTGTCTCGTGGCGACAACTCGTTCATTCTCGCTCTCCGTGTCGTGCCTACATGTGAGGGGTGGTGTTGCTTTGGTGCGCTTTGTGTGCCAACGATTGGCGGTCAATGTTGTTAGGTACCTGAGATAGTGTACGCCTTAAAACAGAGGTTTATGCACAATTTGCTCTGACCACAACCTGTGTGTGCCCTGTGCGTTGATGTTTGATGTGCGCATGTCTGTGTGTGTGTGTCGAATCTTGCTGCTTTCTGCGTTGCTTCGATTTGATATTGTCGCATGATGCTGTATGAAATGAAATGAAAGTATGATCATTTTAATAAATTTTTATCAATCATGTATGTTTACCCTCGAGAGCGTTATGTTTGGTTGGGTTCAGGTACACTGTGCATAGTTCACACATCCTATGCACCGCTCACTTTTCCCCTGCTTTTCTTTTCTGAATGCTTTTTTCTGAGTCCTCGTTACTTCCTGTTCTTGCTTCGAGAGAAAAGGCTAACACTAAATCCTCTGGAATTCCTTGTTCCAATGACTCAGCGCGCACTTTTTTGTCTGTCGGAATGGACCTTGTTTTTAATTCAGTTCCGTGTGTTGCGTGTTTTGTGCAGCGTGACAGATGGCTTATTACACGATACCACTAAATTTGGTGAGTGTTGTTTGTGTCTTTGTGAGTGTAGCAACACCAACCAAAGCAGTGAGAACAACAAGCCAATATTGTGCACCGCACACGCAATAAAACACTGACTAAACATCAGAGACGGACCGCACTGCGTGTTTCGAGCCACGCTTCAAGTACCACAGGGTAACGCGATGCGCAATTCACAGCAATAAGCTATCTGCTGGCATTCTTGGAGTGACACATAAGAAAGTTTTTGGCACGTGGCGTTCCTAACGTTTTATGCTTTTGTGACAACTGTTCTCAAAATTTCAATGGATCTTTATGGCACTAACCAACCACGGCAAGGGCCCGTTTCTAAGTACCCTACTATGCACAAAATGCAGCTTATTTACGGAATTGTGGCAAAAGCAGGCTGGCGGAAGTTTTTGTGAATGAACCAGCGGCGGCAGCTCCTACGCAATTTGAGCCTCTTTTGCACCGAACGGGGGCGTTTTTTGCGACATCCCCGTTTCAAAGAGGCGCTAATTGCATAATAGGTGCATAATTTCGAGTTGAAAATCACGTTTCAACATCTATTGCAAAAATAAAACAACGAAACAAAGAGTTGAATTTCCAATGAAAATCAATGCACGTGTGGTGTATACCTTAGTCATGTTTTGACCCGTTGTGTGCTGCTTTTCAAAGAGACAAACATTTTTGCCCAAATTCGAGTAATAATGTAGTGGGCGGGGTGTAGTAGTAGTTTTATATAATGTAGTGAATGAGTATTATACCTACACGTTGTTACGCACATGTCATGTTTGTGCGTGTAAAATATGGAGCATCGAAAACGGTTATTCATGTTTGTAAATGTTTGAACGTCCGCTGGTATACCCAGTATTACACAGAAAAAATTGATAACGGGGGTTGTTTTTTCGTGAAATGATGCGTTGGCAAAATTCAAACACAAATCGCATGGACCCTGAAAGCGTGAATTCTAAATACTGTTGTGATCTTGGACTGGAAGACTGGTTTCTCAATCACACAAAACTATCTCCTTTTTCAGGCCGACGATCGCATCGAAGCATCAGCGAACCGACTGAGCCCGATCTGACACCCCCGCTGTTCACCGCGCCCCGCCTTCCTCCGCCGCCACAGAGGAACATTGGTAAATCAGCGTTCTCAAATTGATGTGACCGAGTGCCACAAATGTATGTACATATATCTGACTCATTTCACGATTTTGCTTTGTGCACTTCTAGTCCGTTGCTATCATTTTGATTATCATTAAAGTGAGTGTTCGTTTTTGTTTTTTTGTGTTTCTTTTGAGGAGACGAACGGCACAAGTTTGGCAATGTTCGTTTTTGTTTGTACAATTACATACGCTGTTTAAAGCGAATGTCATGCGTGATACACATGTAGTTCTTCGTGGGGCTTGTTTTTTGGCTTCACTGAACTTTCGTACTTCACAGTCTAAAATTTGCTTGTGTGACCACTCCACCGTGCGTGTATTGTTAAATACAACTACGGCTGGTGCGCAGATTTCACACATCGATTTTCAATGCTATTGCTTACAAACCAAACACATTCCTATTTCGCTTTTGTTTTGACCAAACTTCTATGTTCTTTTCAACGATTTGAACTAAACTGCGTGCATTCTGTTAGCCAACTTTCATCAGTCTTACTTGTTTTCCGAATCAAGCCTCAAGGCCTGCAGTTCCAGTGCTGATAGCTGTGGTTCAAAGTTACATAGTTTATGTTTTTACCGTAGTAAGTCAAACACGCTGAGTATGGGTGGAATTTTCGAAACGGTGTAAAGGTCAGTTGGGTAGGGTATTGAATAGCAAAGATCGGCGTAAAGTTCGGTCGGCGTAGCTCGGTGTAAACGTGAAACATTGCCTGTTATTAACGTGGAATGTTTCAAGTTTACACCCGAGGTCTATCACACTGAGCTGTCGACTGAGCTTTCCACCGACCTTCACAGCAAACTGACCTTTACACCGTTTCGAAAATATCACCCCTATGAAAACTGCAAAGGAACGAACACAAACTGTGGCACAGGCTGCTGTGTTTGGCGATGACGATATTTGTGGTGACACGCTAATCAATGAACTGAACGGAACCTGCCGGATGCTGACCGTCGATCTTGAAATACCTCCGACACCAACCTTGAATTTCTTCAATCCAATTCATGATTTTTGCGCTGACTTTTTGATTGACCTGAATCAGTATACAGGAAATCCCAGAATGTCATAATACACTTGGAAGGAGATATAATTTTACTTGTCAGATCTCTTAGCGCACACTTTGTACATTTGGAAAGAAGCAAATCAAAGTTCTCCCACGTGGCAAGGGACGTGGATATCAACTTAAGGACGGCATGAAAGGTAAACGCACTCTGAAGATTTGGGCTCCACGACGGATCTGATATCAATAACTCCAATGGGGGCGGACGGGCAATTGAGCAAAACACATTTGGGCAAGACCACTTTGAGCAAGTGAAAAAGAGCAGAGGCCAAAAGAGCAGAACCTAAAAACGAATAGGCCTAAGCCCAAACACAAAACTATCCCTAAGTGTAGGCTTAAACCTAAGCCAAAGCCTGATGCCTAAATCAGCTCAGCCCTGAGCCATTGGGACAAAATATGTAAGAGTTCTGCTCTTTTGGCTCTGCCCTTTTTTTCTTGCTAGAAGTGGTCTTCTTACCCAAATGTGCTTTGCTCAATTGCCCGGCCACCCTAATGGGTGGGTGCCCGCAGCGAATGCTGCTTACATTTTCTCGATCCTCAACAAAAAACAGAAAATTGGGTTCAAGCACCAAAACAACACCCACCTTCATGTTGCTTCGTTCGCTCGGAGAAGACTTAAAATCACCCAGCCATTCCAAACGCACAGACTAGTCTGCCAGATCGGACGGGGTACACGCACCGTGGTGCGGGTCTTGTGACGCCACACAGTTTCGAAGCATAAAGGCAGTCTGCGGGAGGTTGTCACTCAGCCCCGAATACCGTAACCCACCGTAATATTGATCTGCAAGGATCGTGGCAAGGGCAGAACCATTTGTTTTTTATCTATGTTTTGCGTGTCA
>JASAMV010005022.1:0-36610 GCA_030248065.1 Rhynchonema sp. JSB1_4
ATTAAGAGGTACCATTCCGAAATTGGCAGGGCTGAGTTTTCACACATATGTATGTATACTGTGAGGAACTGCCCCTTCATTTGAACCACGGTACTGTGCACGCGCTCAAGCAACTAACAACACAATAATACCGTTGTTGTCGGTGATGGGAGCCGAGCGACCAGTCGTCGCTTGACCAATGCAACAAACACACGGACGTGCTCTACTGCAAAAAAAACACCATGTGGTGGGTTCGGTGGTTCCCCGCTTTTCAACTTCTGGCCGTCCGGGCTCAGACAGGGAGCTGGTATGGAAAATAATATTTTGCATGTTTTCAGTGTTTGAGTGTTTTCAATCAAGCCTGGTTAATGTGCCAAGTTTCATGGATATCGGTGCTGGTCGTTTAGTTATGAATTTTTGCCTTTAAAGCTGCTGGTCAACAACCATTGACCTCGTTTAATCTTGAGGGCAGTGCACAGTAAGAAAGGTGGAACATCGTGTTACTGGACTCTGACTTCGATTCGATGGAGAGTCGATTCGTTGTTTCCTGATGTTTCACGGCCAGCTTGAAGTTTACCCGTTAGTGAAAAAATGCAAAAATTATTCCGGTTTCCCGTGGAAAGCACAATTAACGGCCACGTTTAAGAATTTCAAAATATCAAGCACCTACATTTATTTCATCAATGTGATGTACAGACTTGCAGGAATATGTATCCTGAAGGACCGACAAGACATTTAGTTCCAAAAACCTGGTGTTTTTTGGACACCGTTTTCTTCGCCAATTAGTTTAAGCCTCTGTGATTAACCAGCAAATGTGTTGATAGGAAAAAAAAATATCTAATTATTGTGTGCATAACCTGTGCTTTTGAGTTCTCTGCACACAACACGGCTAATACAATAATTCGAACAACATGCGCAAGTCGGTCATTATCAGCGCGCGCGCTAAAAACAACGTGCAGATTCGACCACTCAAAAATGTTTTGTCTCTTTTGGGGTCGCGCACGCCCATAATGACCGACTGCGCATGTTGTCGGAATCATTGTATTAGCCGTGTTGTGTGCAGAGAACTCAAAAGCACAGGTTATGCACACAGTAATTAGAGGATATTTGTATCCGATCAACACATTTGTTGGTTAATCACAGATGCTTAAAATTACCGACGAAGAAAACGGTGACCAAAAAACACCAGGTTTTTGACACCAGATGTCTTCTCCTTCAGGATGCAACCTCTTTCCTGCAAAGCTGTATTTCATACTTTATGAAATAAATGTTGGTGCTTGATATTCTGAGATTATTAAAACGTTGCCGCAATTGCCCTTCAACGGAAACCCGGCATAATTTTTGTATTTTTCACTGAGGGGCAAACTTCAATCCGGCCGTGAAACATCAACAAGCAACCAATCGTCTCCTCAAGTCAGGGTCAAGTAACACGATGCTCCACCTTTTATGGTGCACTGCCCCAAGATTAAACGTGGTCGATGGGTTGTTGACCAGCAGCTTTAAGGCGCTCTGCAGTGTGCACAAATTCGATATTCTTTTCTTGTGTCCAAAAATGACGGAGGGTCCCGCTTAAGAAACATGTAAGATATTGTATACCTCTAAACAAAATGAACCAGGAAATTGCTTACGAATGAACGTGATCGCGGCGCACTGACAGTTTTGATGACACAAGTCAATGCAGCCCAGCCTGTGTGGAATGGTGTGGTTGGCCAGAACAGCGCCCGTCCCTTGCTGGTTCCGATGGATGACATCAAATATCAAATTCAGGGCTGTGGTAGATATGTACTTAATCGTGAAAACTGAAGGACTGCTAAAATAGAAATAACAAGGTGACTTGGATGGTGACAGTTGAGTGAATTTTCCTGCTGCCAAGCACAAGCTACCGTAATCTTACAGATTACCATATGCTTATGTGCACAACGCTTGCCACGCCCCCCCCCGCGCGCTGAGCATCCACATGATTCGTCACGGACTGTTTGTGCATTACCAACAAAACGGGTAAAAATTCGTGAATTTTAGCTCGATTTCGATAAAGTGGTTGCGGGTTTTGGGAATTCCGCCCGTTCAATGCGATAAAAGAAAAGGTAACTTCAACTCACGATTTCCGAAATTGATTGCACAGCCTGTTGGTGCGCTGCAGTAGAGACTACAAAACAGAGTTGGGGATGTTACTCTGGATGTGGTTAATGACCTTCTTATCATGATAAATAATGTGCAATAGGTATTGGTGCTTGTGTGTGACACGCATAACGCGTTGATTTTGGAAAAATTGGCCCATAAACAGAAAACAAGTGCCATTTTTTCACCCTAGCCATTTTTGGACATTTCTGCTATTTTGGAGAAATTCCAGTTTGGGCAACTTTTTTTCTTAAAAAAAAGAAAGATCTGAGCTTCAAAAAATTTTACAAAAACAATTTTTTATTTGTAGGAGTTTTTTAAAACTACCCGGCACTGGGGGCTTATCTGTAACTCACATCAGATCTGAGATTATTAAAAAAATTTTTCCCGAATTATGCCCCGGTTATGTCTAGATCAGGATATGAAACCACTGAAAATGTGCATGGATAGAGTCAGGGTTGAAAAAATATTTTAATTAACGAGCTTTTTAAAAAAAAAATTTTTATTTTTTTGACGAAAATTTTTTATTAGAAAAAGTGTTGCAAACGACGTTTCAGGATAAATGAAATCGATACAACATATTTTTCAAAAATTGAAAAATTGAAAATTTTTTTTATTAACCACTTTTTTAAACAACCCTGGATGGAGCCTTATGCGGAAGAAGTTCCGAATTAACCCGCTAGTGGGGGCTTATTCGAGAGGGGGCACGTTTTGCATTATCCGGTACCTTGGCGTTCACAGTTCGGACCGCAGAACTGCGGCGTGCAATTGCATGTCGTGTAGCCGGGTCCGATCGTTTCATATCCATTGTCGACGCAACTGCCATTATTCAGGCACGGGTTTGCCACGGATTCACAAGGCGGTATCTCTGTAACGGTATCAAAACGTGGAAGTAAAATATAATCGAACAAGTTGAACAGATATGATGAACACTTGAATGCAGAAACATGAACACCAACACCCTAAACATGAAAAAGGCGGGCGAATTTTTTCAGGGTTGGAAAGAAAGGGCTTTTCAATTTCGATCACTAAAGTCTCGAAACGGAGGTCGAAAACATCGAATGTCGAAGCACCTTTTAGGCTCAAACTTAGGAATACTTTTGCTCAAGGGCAATAGCAGTTGTGACGCGCTTTTCGATCCCGATTTCGATTCTGCAGAAACTCATATCTCGGGATTTCGGACCTTTAGAGATCTAAATCATGAATACCGAAAAAGTCACAAAATCCAGATAGTACAGGTCCAGTAGGTCCAGATACGCCTGGGGTATACTGGCAGGCGAAAAAAAGCCGGGTTTTTTTCGAAAAAGAAACCGAAAAAAAACGTTTTTTCCGAGACCCAAATACTTTTCCATTTATTTTTCCGTGGGTGCTTTTTTCGGCTTTTTATCGGAAAAATATCGGTACTTTATTCCAATTTTGCCAAAAAATTGTAATGTAAAACTGATGAGTTTTTCGATTTTAGTGAAAAATTGGCTCGAGCACAAAATTAACCGGCACAAAATGGGCCAAGATGCGTGTAAATTTTTCGGAAAAACTATTTCCGCGAAAAATAAAAAACGGTTCTTTATGACATACCCTGGGGCCGAATTTTGAGCCTAAAAGGAGACTCAAAGTGTTTCGAGGTTTTTCGACCTTGATTTCGAGACGAACTTGAGAAAACTATTCAACACATTTCCGGCTAGATTTGAAAAGCTTTATTTTAATGCGTATTTTAGTGCATTTTCCGGCGCGCGGCACCGAGATATTTAGAGCACTCAAAACTACAACATATTCAGCAAATCTAACTTTCCACGATCAGGGTGATCAGCTACAGTACCAGCTGCAATTTTTTGGCTGATTGAGGCCTGCGCACTCTCAGTACAAAAGATAGCAGCCAGCAGAGCCTGCAGGCTCGGCGCAGGCCCGCAGGCTCGGCGGATGCATCGCTGGATTTGCTTGTTTTTGTGACATACTAGACGGGACCCGTGCCTACGGCCCGGCTACAGCGCCGCGCCCGTGCCGTGCCACCCCCCTCCCCCGAAGACCCGTTAGCATACCAAAGCTAACCGTGAAAATTGACCCGTCGCACCTCCGAGGGAGGGGGCCACAGACAGACATACATACGTCTTCCTGTTTTAGTGGTATAGATATCCTGTATTGTTTTCTGAGTACTTTGTCTTTCTGCGCTATTTGGTATTGTTTTGTATGAGTTCTTAACTTTTTTGAACATGTTTTACCAACATAACGTTTCATTTGCAAGAATAAGAGGTGTAATGTCCCGGATGAGCCATTCTTTTTTATATTGTTAATGTTCCACAAAAAAAACTGTGCAAAAAATTGTTACATTGATAAAACTCGAGAAAATCAAGAACTCCTTTAAAACAATCGTATATCTCAGAAAGACAAAATACACTGAAACCTATGCAAATGTCACAAAAAACAAGCAAGCGCAGCGATGCATCCGTTGACCCTGCAGTCCGTTTCCGTTTTGACACAAGGCTATGCATGTAGATGCAACATTAAAGGCCTAACTATCTTCGTTCTCTCAGAGAACAAAGAACAAATTCTCGCGCGCTGATTGGCTGTTGAACATACGTGGACCAATCAGCGCGCGAGAATTTGTTTTTTGTTCTCCGAGAAGTATAGTTAGGCCTTAATGCTCGCCGCTTGCTCATGCTTTCTCGAGGAACTTTACCATAAACTTACTGAATTGACACAGGAGGAGGTCGATGGTTTCATCGTAGTCATCAAATGTGAATACATTAGACGTCGGGTTATATTCAATTTCGCCATACTCATGACCCGTTTTTTGCGCTGCAATGTTTGTCCGAAAAAAATTTGCTGCACGCCGCAGAAGTAAAAAAGCTTCTTTTCCCTTTTTTATCCCGAAATGCCGAAAAATGGCATATTTTAATGAAATCGTGTGTTGCTTAGAGGTGTTTTGAACAACAGGAAAATTGTCTTGTACGCCATCTTGAGCTAAAGGCCCTGCCAGTTTTCTTTCCTACGACTTGCACTGGACTTCTGTTGTTCGGCAAGTGACTGTGGTTTGCAGATTCAGTGCTGGATTGTTGAAAAAGAGTTAAAGCACAGTAACAGTAATCCTAGAGCCTCTGACAAGTAAAGTGCTCGATGGAAAGCGAGCTTGAGATTTTGACGTCATAAGCACCAATTTGGACTGAAAACTCGCCATGTAAATTTTTTTTGGCGAAATTCGTTCCTAGCCTGAGTTATGGCCGATTTAAGGTTCGCGTCTGAGGCAATCGTGTCATTTCTCACGACTGCTTCAGGCGCTTGACAACATACTTGGTATCATTAGAATCGTTCGTTGGAAATACTATATTTATGACCAATCAACGAAATCGTTCCACTTTACAACAACATCTCTTAAAAAATCTGGGTACTGACAGCGTGACCGTTCCTCCGAAAGGATGACTAGTTTTTTGACAAACTTGCTAATTCACTTTGTTTTGTGAATTCCAGCCATTACGTAGACCATCCTTCACGCTAATTACAATGATGCCCAGATTGTTTTGACCCGTTGAGTCTGCCGTTAATTATGACTATTTTCACCTTTCCGACCTCGAGGGTCACTGAGTGCCTCAGGCGCGAACCTTAAATCGGCCAGAACTCAGGGTAGGAACCGATATTCGCAGGAAAAATTTTGTATGGCGTGTTTTCAGCCCAAATGGGTACATTTGGCATCAAAATCTCACAATTGATTTCAGCGAGCACTAACTGTAGGATTTTATTGTCACTGGGCCTTAATATATGAACGAAACGAATGGTGACTGGGGTAAAAGCACTGTACACATGTCGTACAGTAAAGGCTGTCAAATTGGTCGAAAAATGTTGTCGGTATTGAAACATTTGTCTGCACAGATTCCAACAGCCAATGCCAGCCCTCCAGATGTCCACCAGTGCTGTTGATTTGGAACATGCCGAGACGAACCCATCGCGTCGGAAAAAGAACCTGAAAACATGGTTGATATACAGCGCAGAACAACCGCTGTTCCGTCCGTATGACAAATCGAGACAAACAAGAGCAACGGCTCGTAACGGTCGCTAGATACTTGTTGACTCTGTCAACAAGTGTACAATACAGCCGTGTGGTTATGTACACTTGTTGACTGTTGCCAAAAATAAATTAGGTGCAGTTAATGCATGAGTCAACAAGTGTACAAAACCGCACGACTGTTTTGTTTACTTGTTGACTGAGTGAAAATATGAAATTTATGGCAAACAACGTTGTGTGCAGTCAACAAAAAAGCAGAAGGCCACATTGTTTTGTACAGTACTTGATAACCTCGAAAGCAGCTGTTTTCACAAAGTTTGGACGCTGAACGGTGAAAAAACATGATTTTTCGATTTTAGGCCTAAAAATTGGTGTAGGGGTCCTCTGGGAGGCCTAAAACAATAATCTGCGGACTGATATTTCAAAAATTGATACAGCGTGCCAGCAGATGTTTCAGAAAAAGACGAATCGAAACATTTTTGGGTCAAATTCAGTTTGGGTCAGAAATGATCGGCTTGCATCAGACTGTGTACGTGGTCGTGCGGTAGCGTGCTTTGAGATGTTTCAAATATTAACACGCGTGGTGCCCGCAGATGTCTTAAAAATGGCAAATCGAAACATTTCTGGGTCAAATTCAGTTTGGGTCAGAAATGGTCGGCTTGCGTCAGACTGTGTACGTGGGCGTGCGATGACGTGTTTCAAATATTGACAATTTGGCACAATAGCGCATCAAATTTTGAAACATCAGTGGGTGCGCTGTGTTACAATTTTAACTGTTCAAACAAGTTGTCACTCCCATATATAGGCAAACTATGCCAACACGAGCTCGATTTCGCAGCTGGCAGAACGGTGAAACATTCATACGTGGCTGCTGATTTGGGAAATGTTACATGTTGAAGAATACACAATGGGGTCATGATGATTTTCTCTTTCTATTCGTTTTGAATACACACTACCTTCGAAATCGGGCTCGTGTTGGTGTAGTTTGCCTTTAAAGGCAGTCTACGGGAGGTTGTCCTCGCCCCCGAATACCGTAACCCACCGTAATTTTGATCTGCAAGGATCGTGTCGAGACCATTTTGTTTTTTATCTATGTTTTGCGTGTTAGCGCCAACACCACCAACATTTCGAAGTTTTGGGGATCGACGCGCATGATGACAATTTCCAGCTTGCTGCCGCTAATACACGTGTCGATAAGCAGCGAACAGCATGGGTCTCGCAACGATCTCACTTGCGGTGGGTTACGGTATTCGGGGGCTGAGGCAACCTCCCGTAGCTGCCTTTATGCATCTAAAGTTGAAGTATAGATGGTTGTTTATCTCCGGTATAAGGTATGGAATGAATGATTTACAATAAAGGAATGCTATAGTCTGTTGATTATATTTCGACATAGTGTATAAGCCCCATTCAGCGATGTTTGGAGCGGGCTGGGTCGACGCCATTCTAAATGAATGTTTCAGGCATTGCCAACTCATTAGCAGAGCCATTGAACATTTTGGTGTTGTGCGATGACAGGCCACGTGTTTTTGCGCCACGCGGCAAGCAATATTCAATCGGTCTTTTGCCTGAGTTAGCAATGCTTGAAACATTCATTTAGAATGGCGTCGACCCAGCCCGCTCCAAACATCGCTGAATGGGGCTTATACACTATGTCGAAATATAATCAACAGACTATATTTATAGGATTCCCCACTCCTCCCCCCGCCAGGGAGCCTAGGACAAGTGGTTTTGGGGAGAAAATGACGGGTTTAAATGACATTTCATGGGTCACTGCATAACGCGCTTATCACAGATCACAGATTAGTCTTAGTTCAACTGTCTTAAAATATCCGTAAATCCTTTTTTCATCGTGTGGCTTGCATCACATTACCATCTACACTTCAAAATTCTTCTTCTCTCACTGTCCTTGCCAACATCAACGCTCGAAGCTGCAGATCTTTCCGGCTATTCGTACTCCACCCACAGTCTTCATCTCCAATCATCAACGTTGCACGTCGGCCAATCAACGCGGCACATCGGCTCGCTTCTTCAAAGTTTAGTCCACGACTCGATCGGTCCGAAATTTTCTTCATCGAAATTTATTCCACGACGCCACGGTCCGAAGTTTTCTTCATGCAAGTTTATTCCACGACACTTTGCGGTCCGAAATTGTCTTTACGACACGACGGCAAAACATCGGCGCACTCCACGGCGCAGGGCTACTCCATGGCCCAATTCCATATCGGGGGCTCTCCATGGCCCAATAACGGCAAAGTCAGCGAGGGTCAAAGGGAATAATTTAATGTCCAGGCAGCTTGGCCATAATTGGACTAAAATATCAGCAGAGGCCACGACGTAGGGTTACGGTAATTTTTTGGGCACTGCGAGAGGATATAGGGGACACGATACCCTGCAGAAGTCCGCCAGTTGAAGTATAGATGGTTGTTTATCTCCGGTATAAGGTATGGAATGAATGATTTACAATAAAGGAATGCTATTTATAGGATTCCCCACTCTAATCTGAAGCCAAACAAACCATTTCCAACAAACCACACTCTATCCGTCTGACCCAAAAATGTTTCAACACTCAGCTTTTGAAACATCAGTGGGCGCGCAGCATACATTTTAAACGTCTCAAAGCAATGCCAAAGCCTCCATACATCCACACATCGAATCTGATGCCAAACCTACCGTTTCCAGCACAAACTCAATTTCACCCAAAAATGTTTCAAAAGCCAACTTTTGAAACATCAGCAGACACTTGTAGCATTTTTAAAACTGTTAAAGACAAGCCGCCAAGCCCACCTATTCAATCATAACCAACCCAACCATTTCCAGCACAAACTCAGTTTGACCCAAAAATGTTTCGATTTACCATTTTTGAAACATCTGCGGACACGCGCGTCAATATTTGAAACACGTCATCGCACGCCCACGTACACAGTCTGATGCAAGCCGATCATTTCTGACCCAAACTAAATTTAACCCAAAAATGTTTCGATTGGTCTTTTTGTGAAACATCTGCTGGCACGCTGTATCAATTTTTGAAACATCAGTCCGCAGATTATTGTTTCAGGCCTCCCAGAGGACCCCTACACCAATTTTTAGGCCTAAAATCGAAAATCATGTTTTTTTAACTTTTTTGAAAATCCCATCAGGGTATCCCAGTGGGGTCAGATTTTGCCAGAAAAAACCATAGATCGGAACATGCCTGTATCTTACGCTCTCCCCCTCGGTGCGTAAATTCCCTTTTATTCCCAAAACGTGCGTGCGTTGAACAATGCTACTGTTCGCGTGAGCACGCAACAAATTGAGGTCAGCCAGGTAGAAGTTGTCATCATCGTTTTTTTGGGGCGAGCCAACCCCGGTGGCGGTTGCGCTGGGTTGAAAAAAAATTATTTTTTGAACAAGTTTTTTTAAAGGGTCTCCGCCATATATATTGGTCGCACAATGACTATATGAGAATCCATCCCCATATTTTTCCTACATCGGCAAGGAGGGTTTCTGGCGATTTTTTCAAATTGAATCAGGTTTTGACAAGGAGTTATTTTCTCTTTCTTTCCCCGCTTTATTTATCGGGAGTGATCAACGTGCGTGTGCTGTAATCGAGTTCACACACAAAGCGTGTAATACGTGGCTACAGTAACCCGAGCCCGAACAATTTCGGTTGCGCAGAATTCAGGGTGAAACTTCTGCACACGTGTGTTTCTCATTCTTCTCACTGATGAGCATGCAAAGTTCTTGTCAAAATCTGGTCCAATTTGAAAAAAATGCCAAATATCCACCTTTTCAATGCAGGAAAATTAGGGGGATGGATTCTCATATGGTCATTGTGCGACCAATATGCGACCGAAACCAATCTCAATGAGACTTGGCACCGTTAGTGGGCTTGGTCCAAAACACTCACGGCCAAGAAATATTTTCCCATATCAGCTATCTGTCTGAGCCTGGAGGGCTACAAGGTAAAAAATTTTGACCCTACCTCAGCACCTTAAAATTAAAATATCGATCTGTTTCGCATATTCTTTGTGTGCAGTTTGCTCACAAATTTTTCATAAACGCCTTGGGTCTAATTTAGAACCATATTCACTTTTTTGGCACTACCACAGCTCGCGCTATTTTGCCAAAACCACGGAAATTTTCGAAAAAAAATTTTCCGTTGTATTTTCCGGTCACATAGAAAGCACACAGAGCTTTTATATGAAGTAGGCAAGAAAGCCCGTATATTATGCTATTCAGGCGATCAATGACTAATTTTCCACCGCTGATAAGTTTCGACAAAAGCTCGCTCAACTGTGGTGAACCTCAACTTTTTTTGCCATTTTCTGTGGATCCCAAGCACACTTCTATCTCATATTTTCCTATTTTAGTAACAATGTACCGAGGTGATATTGGTCGCACAATGACTTTATAAGAATTGGTCAAATTTTTTTCCTGAATCGTAAAGAGAGAAAGTGACGGGGCAATGACGTTGCGTTGCGTGAACGCATACAAAGCATGTAGTAAGAGAATGTTTCAGACCTGCGGCAACGTGGTTGATCTGCTAGATTATTTTCAGCTGAAAATGTTTTGTGAGAATCACAAATAGCACAGTGGTTAAGAGTGACTGGACGTGAAAATCAGGATTGATTTGATGAATTCTTATATAGTCATTGTGCGACCAATATATATGGCACGCTAGATAGTAAAAATATAATTGTTGTTAATTATGTGCAAATCTAGGTTGGTCCAGCTGCATCCTTGGAGGTACGAGCAATAAATGAGTTTTACACAAAATTCATAATTTTAGCAAATTTTCGCTTCCGTCATATTTTTAGCCTACCTACATTTGTGACGGATTTGTGGCCTTTGCTGTCCGATGAAGCCCCAACGTTGTTGTTGTTTATCGATCAAAATCCAAAATTCTAGTTCTAACGTATCCTGAGAAAAATCATGTTAAGTGAAGGCACCGCAGACGCTGGTCCTGTTGTAAGCCCGGTTGTAGTTCCAAGTCCAACGCATGGACCTCAATTAACACGATTTTTCTCAAGATACATTAGAGCTATAATTTTGAATTTTGATCGATAAACAACAATAACGTTTGGGCTTCATCGGACAGCAAAAGCCACAATTCCTACCCAACTGTAGATAGGCTAAAAATATGACGGAAGTGAAAATTTTGCTAAAATTATGAATTTTGTGTAAAATTCATTTATTGCTCGTACCTCCAAGGATGCAGCTGGACCAACCTAGATTTGCACATAATTAACAACAATTATATTTTTACTATCTAGAGTGCCATATATCACCTCGGTACATTGTTACTAAAATAGGAAAATATGAGATAGAAGTGTGCTTGGGATCCACAGAAAATGGCAAAAAAGTTGAGGTTCACCACAGTTGAGCGAGCTTTTGTCGAAACTTATCAGCGGTGAAAAATTAGTCATTGATCGCCTGAATAGTATGATATACGGGCTTTCTTGCGTAGTTTATATAAAAACTCTGTGTGCTTTCTATGTGACCGGAAATACAACGGAAAATTTTTTTTCGAAAATTTCCGTGGTTTTGGCAAAATAGCGCGAGCTGTGGTAGTGCCAAAAAAGTGAATATGGTTCTAAATTAGACCCAAGGCGTTTATGAAAAATTTGTGAACAAACTGCACACAAAGAATATGCGAAACAGATCGATATTTTAATTTCAAGGTGCTGAGGTAGGGTCAAAATTTTTTGCCTTTCAGCCCTCCTGGCTCCGACAGGGAGCTGATATGGGGAAAAATTTTCTTGGCCGTGAGTGTTTTGGACCAAGCCCACTTACGGTGCCAGCCAAGTTTCATTGAGATTGGTTTCGGTCGCGTATATATGGCGGAGCCCCGTTAAAAAAGTTGCACATTCGGTGAAATTTGACTAAATTTGCCTAAAAACCGCACATAAGCGCGAAAAGTGCAACTTTCTTTGACAAGTCACTACTATGACTTGGTTTACGTCACATATGAAGGGTGTTTACGACACAGCGGTGCGATTCAACAGTCTGTGCTTGATATGGACCGATGATTGTTGCTCCGTGGTATCTGACACAATAGTTTGTTGTCGAATAAGCAAGGTTTACTCATAAACCACACACAATTCAGACAATCAGCTGCAGAAACACTTGTCAGGTCGCTGAATCAGGTTGTATCTGACCGACATCGAGCTCCCCAACGAGGTATGAGATCAAAGTACCGCGTAGGGATACGGTGTCTCGCGTATCACGGAAAGGGATAATAATATCATTTGGGGCATCTCAGATACCAGATACATGCCCCGAAAGTGATTTTGTGATGAAAATTTTTCGACCCTTGATTAACAAGGACAAAAAATATCCCCAAAAAGCCATTTTTTGGACGTTTTTGAGCATTTTGTTCTCTTCAAATGATTTAGAAAAACATTTTTTCAAATTTTTTTAAACATCGTCTTTTTTTAATTTTTTCAAAATCCTTTTTTTAAATTTTTTGCTCATCCCTGACTGTAGGACCATCATGGGCGTAAATTTTTTCACCCCTGCTCGTAACCTTTGTAATGTTCACAATTGCATTCCATTTCTCTTCGTTTTCGCCGGTTGCTGGCTCCGCAGTCGGAGCTATGGCTCGACAGGCTTCCGTGGCCACCGTTAGATCATCCGTGCCAGTGTCGTTGAGGAACAGACAGTAATCAGAAACGACCTGGTGCACAGCAGCGCCGAATGTTGACTCGTTGCAAGGCGGCGGACGTGGCAAAGAAGCCACCAGGCAGAAATGGTACAACACGAAGACGAGAATTTGGGTGAAGGACTGCATTTTTGCGAGTCTCTGTTATGGTGGTTGATCTCAACTGTAATACTGTATATAGCCGACCGGAGAAATGGATTACGGTAAGTTTGATGTTACAGTACCACCAATGCTAAGGTGTAACATTGGCCTGTTCACTTGCGACGAGCTGTTAACGTGTCAGGTGTAGATAGGCACGCAGCAGCGGTCTAAGTGACCTGCACTGGCTGCAGGGGAAAATCATGGGACAATCGTGATGTTTGCATGCGCGCGTTTGTTTGTTGGCATGATGATGTTCTCCTGACTTGCTTTGTGCATCCTAGTTACTGTTATGTTTTCATAAATTCGGTTTTCGAAGACTGACCGGAATATTAAAAGTTAATTTTAAGAAAGATCAGGCAAACGAAACTAGAAGACACCTACATTGATGTGCATGTTCATCAGGACTTATAAACCGACGCCTTAAAAGCTGCTGGTTAACAACCCTTCGACCGCGCTTGATCTTGGGGGTATAAACAAAGTTTGGACATCGTGTTACTCCACCTTAATCTGGCGACTGGTTGCTTCCTGATGTTTCACGGCCACGTTGAAGTTTGCCCATGGTGAAAAAAAACCGAAAAAATTTGAAACGCTGCTGTGACACGAATAGGCTGTTTCAAAGTTTGATACTGGAGTGACAGCAACCTCCAACATTGTGGCCAAAACCGCAATGCACAATAGCTATTGAAACGCCCGCATTTTTGAACAAAAAATAAAAGGTTTCAGAAACCTGGTCATTTTTTGATAGGATTTTGTACTCGTATAATTTTAAGCATCTGTGGTGAACACAACAAAAAAAACAGTTCCTTTACATAATCCTCTAAATCACCCCCACACACACATACACACATACACACATCACACACACACACACACACACACACACACACACACACACACACACACACACACACACACACACACACACACACACACACACACACACACACACACACACACACACACACACACACACACACACACACACACACACACACACACACACACACACACACACACACACACACACACACACACACACACAACACACACACACACACACACACACACACACACACACACACACACACACACACACACACACACACACACACACACACACACACACACACACACACACACACACACACAAAAACCCCCCCACACACACACACACACACACACACACACACACACACACACACACACACACACACACACACACACACACACACACACACACACACACACACACACACACACACACACACACACACACACACACACACACACACACACACACACACACACACACACACACACACACACACACACACACACACACACACACACACACACACACACACACACACACACACACACACACACACACACACACACACACACACACACACACACACACACACACACACACACACACACACACACACACACACACACACACACACACACACACACACACACACACACACACACACACACACACACACACACACACACACACACACACACACACACACACAACAACAACAAAGCTTGCCAGCTGAAACATTGCTGTGTTGTCGCTGTGCCGGCTGTGTGTTGTCGTTGTGTGTGCGCTGTGGAATGGCTGCCTTGCGCATGTTGTGGTAAACATTGTGTGAGCTGTGTAGGGTTTTGAAAACTGGGAAGCACAAACAAGGAACTTGATAATTAGAGGATTTTTATTTGTAATTGACAACTTATTTCATTCACAACAGATGCTTAAAATTATACGAGTAAAAAATCCTAACAAAAAATGACCAGGTTTCTGAAAACTTTTACTTTTTTATTCAACAATGCGGGCGTTTCAATAGCTATTGTGCATTGTGGTTTTTGCCACAATGTTAGAGGTTGCTGTCACTCCAGTATCAAACTTTGAAACAATCTATTCGTGTCACAGCAGCGTTTCAATTTTTTTCGGTTTTTTTTTCACCAGGGGCAAACTTCAACGTGGCCGTGAAACATCAGGAAGCAACCAATCGGCTCGCCAGATTAAGGTGGAGTAACACGATGTCCAAACTTTGTTTATATATACTACGCCCAAGATCAAGCGCGGTCGAAGGGTTGTTAACCAGCAGCTTTAACACCAGATAAGTCCAAAACTGCTCCAGCAAACAGCAAAGCACTACAAAAATCGGTTGCTTTGGTGACTTTTCCCCGGCGGCCGGTACCTCATACGCTGGAGTCTGGTATCGTCACACACAGGTCAATGTTACACGCTTTGCATTGGTGGTACTGTATAATACCCTAAAATTGTGTCCGACCGGCGATGGCAGATTTCAAGGGCCCCCAGTAGTTGAGGAACTCGAGTGCGGGAACGAAGGGCTCCACCAGATAGACCCGAAACCCGAAACCCGAAACATAATTTTTTTCTATGTCCATGTTTCGGGTTTCGGGTTTTGAAAAAAAAACCCGAAACCCGAAACACAAAGCATGATAATCGAAAATGTTTCGGTCTTGCCACTTGTAGCTGACGTGCCCAATTTATACGGTCAGTCGAAACATTTTCGATTATCATGCTTCGTGTTTCGGGTTTCGTGTTTTTTTTTCAAAACCCGAAACCCGAAACATGGACATAGAAAAAATTTATATTTCGTGTTTCGGGTTTCGGGTCGGGTGGAGCCCGAAGGTAGAAACTGAAATTTTTTGTGCGCAAAAAGTTGGCCCATTCGGATGGGAATCAGGCCTGGCCAAACTAGCTGGACGCGAACGTCCCAAACCCAGCAACCGGACGCAATATCCCAAAAAAACAGGCGGAATAACACATTACTGATGGCAGTTGGTTAAAGGGCTCGGGACACAACCGAAGGAAGGGCAGCAGAGCGCAGTGTTATACATCGTTGGAAAGCACTGTGATAGCATATGTCACGCACAAATGTTAAGCTCCTTAGAGATTCGCTATCTCTTGGTAGAGCGACTTTTCGTTCCGGAAAAAAGTGAATTTTTTCACAACTTGAAACGACCGGTGCAGAAACCCTAAATGAGTTGAAAGTCAAGTAACACGTGGATAGGATTACAACAGCTTCTGGATAACTTATCATGAGAACTTCAGTCGCTCAAACCATTGCTTCACTCGGTGAGGGTGCGAAATGTTCCAAAATCGGCCACATTTTTCTAAAAGACAAGTTTGTCTCTAAATTTTGAGGCCGCGCTTCCTGTTGCAGAAATGAAAATGCAATAGAAAAATAGAGCGTTTTCGAAAGTACCAGAAAATAAGGTTTTTAAATTTGGAAGTACTTAGATAGCTGCGTGACAGGCCGAAAAAGACCTAAAAATTGCCACTAAACTGCATAGTTGCATTCATTGACGGAAATGTGATGTAAATAAGCCACGTATTGCATTGCATTGGAAACGAGAAAGTCAGATAAACGCACAGTCCAACAATCTAGACGAGTTTCAAGTCTTCAAACCCCATGGTCCGGCTGCTGCAGCCATGCCATCCTGAATAAGATATTTGGCTGCAAGTTGTTACCGTTAAAGATTATTGCACATTTGATGGCATCAAACGATGTAGCTTTAACGTAGCTATCGAACGATATATAACATGCCCATACTATCTCTTACTATGGACAAGAAACGGTCAAAATTCCGAAATCGCACACGGTGACGTGACGGTTCATTCCAGAATCGTCAAAAAAGCAATTTTTTAACCTCTGCTCCTAAGCGTAAGAATTTATTGGGGCTTGTTGTATATCATTCGAAAGCTACTCCCGAGATACATTGTTTGGTGCTGTCACATTTACAATAGCTGTTAACCATAAGCATTTATAGCTGAATTTCATATTCAGGTTAGCATGGCTGCCCCGAGAGATCTGCAGACCTTGGGGTCTTCGGACCTTAATAGATTGTTAAACCAGACGTTTCTCTCATTTTTTCGTTTCGAATCCGATACAATCTGTGGCCTTTATGTGTCACAATTCTGGCGATGAATGTAACCACCTAATTTAGCGGCAATTTAATGGATTTTTAGGCCTGTCACGGAGCTAGCCATGAGTTAAAAAATTTAAAAACCTTATTTTCTGGTACTTTCGACGATGCTCTATTTCCCCATTGCATTCATATTTCCGCAGCGCTAAGCGTGGCCTCAAAATTTAGGGACAAACTTATGTTCTCGAAAAATAAGGCCGATTTTTGGAACGTTTCGCACCCTCACCGTGTAAAGCAATGCTTTGAGCGACTGAAGTTGTGATGGTAAGCTATTCAGAGGCTGTTGTAATCCTATCCACGTGTTAGTTGACCTTCAACTCATTTGGGGTTTCTGCACCGGTCGTTCCAATTTGTGCAAAAATTCACTTTTTTCTGGAACGAAAAGTCGCCCTACCAAGAGATAGCGAATCTCCAAGGAGCTTAAAATTTGTGCGTGACATAGGCTGTCGGAATGCTTTCCGACGGTATGTAACAATATGTCCTGCTACCCTTCCTTCGGTTATGTCCCGAGCCCTTTAACGATACGCTGAGCATATACTCTGGCAATTCTTTTGGGAGAAACTTTTCGATCGCGTTGCCTGATCCGTAAAGCGCATTATGCGTGCACTGGCTACAGAAGTCACGTGACCGCTACAGCCAGTGCACGTATCATGCGCTTTACGGATCAGGCAACGCGTTTGAAAAGGTTCTCCCAAAAGAATTGTCAGAGTATACATGTCGTGCACGCATTTGTTTGCGGCGTGCAACGTACATTGCGGTGTCTGAAGTGCACTGCGGCGTGCCAAGATCAACTCAGATGCGGCGTATCTGGAAATCGGTCATTTAGCGACGTGTGAAGTTGAAATATACTGCGGCGTGCCAAGTACGTTAATATTGCGGCGTCTGAAGTTCATCTGTTATGTTATGTGCCGAGAGAGCCTATTTGGCGCATTCTATCGTTTTGATGCACGATGCGGTGTATCAAGTACGGTTAGGGTGCGGCGTGGGAAGTGCATCGGACCTCGATCGCGGCGTGCGAAGTTTGAATTTTCACCACTGGAAAAGAGCTGTTCAGAAAGCACGCTCGTAGGCGGGGCGCTTACGTATTTGGAAGCTAGACGTGCCAGTCGCGGAAACTTTGTCTCATTTGTTGCCCACCATGACAACATTTCCTCGAAACTGAGTCCCTTCATTCGATGCAACTTTGTGTAACCGTTCAGTTCTAGCTCGACTTGATCGTCTGCTGCCGGCGGGCGGACTCACCCATTGCTTGTACACCTCGCTTGCAAAGCGTTTATCGTGTGTTGTGCAGTTTGTGGGCGCACACACACAGGCTTTGTGGGTTTGTGCATCACAGCAGAAACGGCAATCACAATAGCGTATGTATATGACCAAAAACTTTGCGTCCAAGGGCAGGCACTTCGATAGCTCAGTTGGTAGAGCAATGCCCCGGTTAGGCGGAGGACCTGGGTTCGAGCCCCAGTCGAAGAGAGCCATTTTTTGTTCAAGGAGGATTTTGGAATGTGCATGCGCTCCCCGTTGTTGTTCGGCATCGTCTGCTGCCGGCGGGCGGACTCACCCATTGCTTGGACTCCGGGTGCTTGAGTTTCGTGGAGCTCTGAATCTGAGATTAAATGGCCACGCGCTCAAATAAATGAGTGCACTAGATCGGGCTACTGAGATCCAGGATTTGAGTCTGTTGTCTGATGGATCACAGTCTGGATTCCGAAGGAATCTGATTAGGAGTCCGAGGCTCATGGATTTGAGACCAGAGCCGCACCATCTTGAGTTGGCGTGCCCATAGGCTTGGGGTTGCGCTATGAATCTCAAAGCGCCGGCGGACTGCAACAAATTCTGATACTACAATTTCTTTAAAAAAAATGGTGCCCCAGAAATTTGCCATCTGTGATCTGAACCCGATTTCGCCCACGTGTGGGCACAATGTATATAGGGCTGGACAGGCCTTTTTTGACTGATGATTATGTGTTATTTTTGTGACAGAGCAGCATCCATGTAGGTTAGCTGTATAGCATAACCAGCATCCAGGTTATCGATGTAGTGTAGCCGTTATTGGCACATGAGACGAAATAGCCGATTACTTTTGATGTGCACTTGTCAAGTTTGTGAACCATATATCTGTTTCAGAGAACTTTCATGCCTTGTTATTGAGTTCTGCGGGCAGCACCCAACAAAGAAGAAGTGTTTCAATTGTGCCTCACTGTGTGGCGCAGAACGTATGTTTTGGGGTTCGCAAATTAACAGAACGAACATAGCCAAAACCTGCCATGGCGGAAACCTCAAAATATTCGGATGAGCTGAAAGTTTTGTTCAGAGGACTCACACAATGCTCGGCAATGCTGTCACAAAGGTCCATTTGTCATTACGTCAGACGCATGTATATGAAAGTTATTGTGAGCGATTTGTTTGACTTCGAGAACAATGGTTTTTTCCGCTTCCTAAATTCAGCAACATGATCAAATTACTCAGCTATGTAGCGACTGTAAATTATGTACAGCAGGTTGAGTTGCTGGTGGCTTTTCATTTCGCTATATGCCCTTCTGATGTAGGCGCGTCAAGTATTGATTGGAAGAATCAAATGTCAAGAACAAACAACAAAGCTGAAACATAAATATGCGTTAGACGGCACAACTTTCCAACCACTTCCACACAATAAGCCTAAAATGTCGAAACATAACCGAATCAAAATATTTACAACAAAATTTGTGTAAATTTTCTTTGAGACTGCCTTACAGTGTTACAGGATAGGCGCGGTCTCATGTCAGTCTATCGATGTCAACCTTTTTCGTTTTTCCTATTCTGCAGCGTTAAACTCCTAGACTGACAAAAGAGACTGCCATGAAAATATCTGGAGAACAGTGGTTTTTTTATTGCTTAAATCCAGCAATAAGATATAAATTTCTCCGATGTTGCACTGTTGTGTTCGCTGCCATCCAATGCGCTGCTGCATTGTACAGTACAAATGTATACAATGGGTGAGCAAAATTTCATAAAGTGGAAAAGCTCCAGGCCTCAAGCATGGCATGATCAACCAAAATAAAGATTGACAAATAAATTAAATTTAAGAACCAGGTATCACTTGATCAGTTTGGTTTCGCAAAATCGAACAGATCACAAAGCTTGTACCACTTTAAAGATTCAAACATTGTATTGATATGAACAGTTCATGATTCGACGTAATTAAGATCACAATTCACCCCTGTTCCGGTTGACTCTTGTCGCAAACCACAGTCGCATTTCATCGTAATGTTCCCGGATCCATTTCTCATTTGTTCGTGCGAACTGTAGCGAGTCGGTGAACTTTTTCACTTTTCTCGCCTCCGGATGCCGACAGAGGAAGTCTTCGACCTGGAGGTGTTGATGTATACGTTATCCTTAATTGTGCAGCTTAAATGTATTTTCGCTGGTTGCCCGTTTCAGCCTGTCTTCAGCACAGACGGGCGGTGCACCAGGTCATCGTCAGTGTGATGCGAGTGCACCATATGGCAACATGACCGAATAAACACATGTACGAGTTTGTCTTGTGTGTTCGCGCGAAACATCAGTGTTTGTGAAATCGCAAATTCGTCTGCCGTCTAACGATCGAACACTTGTGTTTAAAAACCCAGAAAAATGAATGAGGTGACAATAAAGAGGTTGGACTGTTCCCCACTATTCCGCGACTTTTCAGACCCGGAAGTTCATACCCGACCTTTTCAGGCCCAGTTTTTGAGGCCCCAGCCAATTCAGACCCAGCATTTCTGACCCACTTATAGGCTTAGGCTTAGGCTCCGCCAGCTGGGCCTGAATCGGCCGGGCCTGAACCTGTGCCCCGGGACAGCACCGTCGCACAATAGTTCCCCACTCCATTTTCCCACCTCCGCAATGGTCTGATTGTTCTGAACACGACTCAACGACGTCGATATGAGTGAATTCAACTCACGTCCGCCGTATCTGAATTATGTTTTGGTGGTTAAAATGAGAACGAATGGAACACAGCGAACAGAAACGTGCGTTTTTTGCGCGTTTCCACCTGTTTTCACAGACGGGCAGGCCAGGCGTCTTCGGTTAGAAACTGCCATGGCCACAGAATCAAGTGTACATGGAGCGCGCCAGCCGAAGTAATCTGCGCATCTCATTTCAAATACAAGCGCACAAATCAGATAAGGCAGATTTAAAGGTGCTGGTTAACAACCCTTCGACCGCGCTTGATCTTGGGGTAGTATATATAAACAAAGTTTGGACATCGTGTTACTCGACCCTAAGCTGGTGAGCCGATTGGTTGCTTCCTGATGTTTCACGGCCACGTTGAAGTTTGCCCCTCGTGAAAAAACCCGAAAAAAATTGAAACGCTGCTGTGACACGAATAGGCTGTTTCAAAGTTTGACACTAGAGTGACAGCAACCTCCAACAGTGTGCCGAAAACCGCAATGCACAATAGCTGTTGAAACGTCCGCATTGTTGAATAAAAAAATAAAAGGTTTCAAAAACCTGGCCATTTTTTGTTACGATTTTCTACTCGTATAATTTTAAGCATCTGTGGTGAATGAAATAAGTTGTCAATTACAAATAAAAATCCTCTAATTATCAAGTTTTTTGTTTGTGCTCCCCAGTTTTCAAAACCCTACACAGCTCATACAATGTTTACCACAACATGCGCCAGGCAGCCATTCCACAGCGCACACATACAACAAAGCTTGCCAGCTGAAACATTGCTGTGTTGTCGCTGTGCCGGCTGTGTGTTGTCGTTGTGTGTGCGCTGTGGAATGGCTGCCTTGCGCATGTTGTGGTAAACATTGTGTGAGCTGTGTAGGGTTTTGAAAACTGGGGAGCACAAACAAAAAACTTGATAATTAGAGGATTTTTATTTGTAATTGACAACTTATTTCATTCACCACAGATGCTTAAAATTATACGAGTAGAAAATCCTAACAAAAAATGGCCAGGTTTTTGAAGCCTTTTATTTTTTTATTCAACAATGCGGACGTTTCAACAGCTATTGTGCATTGCGGTTTTCGGCACCCTGTTGGAGGTTTCTCTCACTCTAGTGTCAAACTTTGAAACAGCCTATTCGTGTCACAGCAGCGTTTCAATTTTTTTCGGTTTTTTTCACGAGGGGCAAACTTCAACGTGGCCGTGAAACATCAGGAAGCAACCAATCGGCTCACCAGATTAGGGTCGAGTAACACGATGTCCAAACTTTGTTTATATATACTACCCCCAAGATCAAGCGCGGTCGAAGGGTTGTTAACCAGCAGCTTTAAAGTCGCGCGCTAAAGCTGTCCGGAGCATAAGCCAGCGTTGGGCAAAAAAAGACGACGGCGTTTTTTCTTAAAAAAACGACGTTTTTTAAAAGAAAACGCCTGGGTCGTTTTTCGTTTTTTTAAATCCTGAATTTCCTTGATTTTCCCTAATTTTTCAGGGAAAGTACCCTGATTATCAAGGAAAATCAATTTTTTTGTCCCATTTTTTTCAAAAAATTTTCGACCAATTTTTACTTTGTCGAGATACGTCGATATACGTTTTTTTTAAAAAACGATTTTTTGAAAAAAAAAAGTTTTTTTGCCCAACCCTGGCATAGGCTCTCTCTAGTTTGGTATCCTTATGACCGATATGTCAAGCTAGGTGATTCGACGTACAATCATCCGTCGTCTTTGGTAACGTGGTGAGTTATTACTGCACACTTATAGCTTCATCATTACGCTCCAATTAAAGTAAATGATCAAAACCATCACCGACTGCTTCTGCAAGTGCTGCCAATTGTCGGTCACAAAATTCCAAACGAGGTGCGAGCCAATGGGAGCTTTGTTGACATGATGAAAGATGGATCTGATGTCCTGGCGACGAATACCATCACCATAGATGGTCTCATTGAGCAACCTGGAAGCAGGAAATTATTTTTCCTGAGTATGTAAGGTAAATTTTGTGAAAAAATCTTTTCTGGTACTAAAGTGGAGATCGGTTTGGCAAAGATCGTTCATTTCAGAATCATGACTTCGTGTATCAAAAATACAGTTCACAGTTACATCATAGTTATGTACTACAATATCTTCTGATGGCACAAAGTCTTTCCAGCAACGTTGTTCTTAGTCACCTGCCAGAGCTTCCGTCCAGAGCCTCTCACGAATAGTGCCCCGGGGCTCGATTCGGCCGATTTTCCTAAACAGACGCTCAGGGGGAGCTAGTCGGAAAACTACTACTCTTCGGTAAATTCTAATAAACAACATTGCTGTGCCGGTCGAAATCAAAAGGCCAATCACCTACAATATGCATACAGGTATAGCATAGGGTGGAATTTTCGAAACGGTGTAAAGCTCAGTTGGGCGTAAAGGTCGGTGTAAAGTTCGGTCGAAAGCTCGGTCGGCGTAGCTCGGTGTAAACGTGAAACATTGCCTGTTATTAACGTGGAATGTTTCAATTTTACACCGAGGTCTATCACGCTGAGCTGTCGACCGAGCTTTCCACCGACCTTTACACCCAACTGACCTTTACACCGTTTCGAAAATATCACCCATAGTCCTTTGGAAATGTTACACATTTCACAAGATCGTCCAACAAAAATGTAAAACTTTGTGTGCCCAACCAGTTCAGTCTCCATACTTGATTGGTGCACGCCAACGCTTTGTAGATGCGACTGCGTTCCACCTGGTTGTCCTCCGCTTGGCCCCAACGCCACATCAGCTCCCAGTCTGAGTCGAAACCGTAACGAACCACCGAACAGTACACCTGTAAGGAAGGACTAGTGTCTAGTCTATCGTACTTTTACGGCGGAAGGGATCAGATCGGCGCAGCGTCGGTTTGATTTCATGGTCAGAAATGCGAAAAATTCTTTCACATTCCAGACGTTACACTGTGTGCGCCGATCTTCAGAAATCGCCGTGAAGGTGCGACACACTGTATCTACATAGGTCAAAGCCGGTGCATAATGTACAACATGCATATGCCAGCAACGAAAGCGTATACCAAGAGGATTCGAACCTACGATCTGAATCCAATATCGTTGTTTTACCAACTGGAGTTGTGATTTTTCGAACAAGATGCCTTTTTTATAACATAAAAGATACACTCGGTTACAGAACAAAAACGCTAAAACCCGATAGATCAAGGCATATGGGTTACAAAGAGAAATAGGTCGCGGCAGCAATCGTGGCTGAAAGAACTCCCCAGCTAACCGCTCGTCTTAATACGGGCGCCAGTCGATTACACGGGCTGCTCAACAACCGATCTTTGCATTGTGCTGACACTTTTGTGTCGAATTCAAATCTCGCGCGTTCATTGCAATCAGCGTCACCCAGTGCACACATTGTGCCCACCAGCGTCTCGCGTAACTCTCTGCAAAATTGCACCACACTTCACATCTGTGGTGATGTTTCAGAAGATTAAAGATGCTATTTGTATCTATACTACTAAAACAGGAAGACTACATATGTCTGTGTGTGGCCCTCTCCCTCGGAAGGGCGGACGGGTCCAATTTTCACGGGTAGCTTTGGGTATGCTCACGGGTCTTCGGTGGGGGGGGGGGGGCACGGCACGGGCGCGGCGCTGTAGCCGGGCCGTAGGCACGGGTCCCCGACTAGTATGTAACAATGGTTAATAATCAGCCAACACCAACTCTTCCAAAACGCTTGCTGCGCTGCTTGGTGAATCCCAGCCAATTGCGTTGTAGTTGATGCGCAGAAGTTGCGTGAGGTATTTCTGGAATCTGGGTCGAATTCAGTTCCCCTCAATAGTTGTTATGGCAAAGGCAGCATACACGCCAGATAAAAATCATTTCTGACGATATTAAGGTTAATTACCGGATCGATCTGTGTAAATCACATGACATTTTCAATAATTCTATGTGAGAATATTGCGATGTTTAGCAGGTGTCGCGGTGTCGGTATACTATGGGTAATTTCGAGTTGCGTGTTCAAACATTCATAGCCAAAGAAAACTTCTGCACTGGTCGAAATCAAGCGGCGATATGTGAGAATACTATTCACACACAAAAAGTGCACACGCACACAAGGGGATTAGATCGACGACTAATTTTGCTAGGGACACATCAATCAATCTGATTGCAAGCAACACGATAAACCTTTACGTGTCCAAAAGCAGGCGTGAACCGCAGCCTGACAGCGATGCCAATCAATTGGCCGATAGCAGTGTCCCAGACCAAAACGTGCTGTTCGCTTTGTAAGTATTCGGTCATTTGCAGTGCGGTCGTGTACGGTAGTCGACCTGCGTCATAGTGGAGATTTTGAAAATCACAGGTAGCTGATTAAAAAAACCCGAAAATTCATTTCTGAACATTTATTAAATATTGAGAAAATAGGCGCGAACGAAGTTAATTGGAAGTGTCACTCTGTCACCTGCGTCAGCCAGTGTGAACACATCGTCCAGTAGTTGACAACGGGACTCGACTGAGAATGGCTGAAGGAAGGGGTTACTGTAGTCTTTCCTGAGCGCTTGGGGCTTCCGTTGTAGAGTAGAGCCCGTGAGGACCCCGCAATAATCGAAAAAGTTTTTTCCTAATGACAGGGTCAGGAACAGATAAGGGAAGTGACGCATAAGCGAAACCTGGTTGCGTCAAACGTGCCATGGTGGTATCGTTTGAGCGGAGGAGTAGTTCTGCCAAGCGATCGTAGTTCTCTTGGTCATACATGACACGGTAGTAAGCACGCACGTCCGGGTTCACAAGGATCCAATCATCCGCCGGTACCGATAATTGAATGGAACTGCTCTTGACTGATGGTACTGCAAAGGTGGTGGTGGGCCACAGGGGCCTTGCCCCTTTGTAGTCAAATTGGTCCCTGAAGGGGGCCACCGTTTAGAACGAAGAAGGAAAAGGACCAATAAATCGCTGCGTTTTCACGCATTGTCACATCTTGTGTTGCATTTAGGCCGCCCTCAGACAAACGCGAAAAGCGAAAAGTTTTCAGCGCAGTCATCATCCACAGCGCACGCCAAACAGTTTCTGAAACATTTTGTTTCAGCATCACTGTGGTTTAGGCCCTTGGTTAAGGAGTTGCTGTTGTGCTGAACTTTTCGCTTTTCGCGCTTGTCTGAGCGCGGCCTTAGCTGCGTGAAAAACGCCAAATTCTAAGCAAGCGCTGGATAAAAATGACTTCTCAAAAAATGGAACACGCACTGGATAAGTATTACTCTTTGGATTTGATCCCTCTCTTGACCAAAAGCTGGATCCGCCACTGCCTGACCAGTTAAAAACAGTCCTTATTCTGATCAGCGCACTCAGGCCAATATGGTTTCATCACATCCATTTTCAAACACAGCGCAACACCCGCTCTCCATAAGATCGCGCTAGATTTCAAGGAATGAACAAAATAATTCATCGATCCTTACATTTATCAGATGGCGTCATCCACTGAAAGTGCACGTTGTGAGCAGCATCGCTTTGCATCTGGTACCACACCGGGACGTACCATTCGAAACTGAAAACATAAATTTCATGTGTGTATCGTACCCTTAAAGCTTTTTTGCTGCGACCGACAGTTTAACGTCAGTCTGCCCGCCGCCCTGCGCAATTACTTTGAATAGTCATTGATGTTGACGAAAAATAAATAAATAATAAGTCCGATCTGATTATGTTGTTTTTGGTCGGACGTTAACACACTCTCGGCGTGCACCCATGATGTTTCACCACTGGTCAGAACTTACCCATACTCAGGGTCCCTATACTGTTCGGGATCTTTTGCGTCAGGATCCAATTTGAATCGCTGTTGTGTCACGGTCACCAAATTTTCGTCTTTCCCTCTCTTCACAGTCAAAAGTGGGAAGCCCATTTGCAAAGTCCAACTGCGGGCAAACTCTGTCACGTTCAACCGACTTCCTTTGCCTTCCCAGCCCTCAACACTAGCGCCTGATTCGAATGCCTAAGAAAGGTGATTCTTAGAAAGTTTGAGATCGATATTCTATTCAAATTCAAAAAATAATAAAAAATATCCGGACTTTTTCTGTGTGGCAACTTACCGAGTTAAGTGCGCCCCACAGATCCGGATGTCTAGCGTTTCTGTAGCTGTACTTTCGAAGATAATCCTTAATTCATTATGATTAAAATTTCGTGTGATTGAAAGAAACGCTGCAGCACGGGAAAACAGAATGTCAGATCAACACCTGAAGTCCTTTAGCGAATGGTTGCTTTCCGACAACGAACTCGACCATTCGAATAACTGATGCGCTCTGAAATTGCAATGAACCATATTTTGAGCTGCAGATTTCGTTCCTTAGCAAATCCCAATAACAACAATAGTTGTTGTGCAATGTGTTTTTGGTTAATCATGTTCACAGACAGACGCTGTTCAGCTCCCGACAAGAAACGCTGTTCAGCTCCCGTTCAAACGCGTTCGCTAAACATAAAGTGCAGAATTACTCCCTATTGTGACGATTTGTTCACCATCAGGGATTCACTATGCAGGGGTTCACCATGTGAAGGTTTAACTGCACTCGCTTTTCAAATGAGAACGCCAAACCTTCTGATAGCTGATCGTATCGTACGGGATGTCATCGACTTGTTTGATCGGAATGTACATCGGATGCGAACTGGCCAGCTGATCTGTGCCCATCGAACCGAATATGTCGTTCACGAAACGTTCGTTCTTGAAACATTGACGATTTTTTTATATCGAGTTAGCATTTTTAATGAATGGCGTCACGATCAAATCACACACACATACAATGGCAAAGGTCGGTTCGGCATGGTCGGCACCGCTGTATTCGGCAAAGCACGCGAAGCCCTCCTTCAGCCAAAGATCGTCCCACCACGACATTGTCACCAAATTGCCGAACCACTGCAATAAAATGACAAACGGAACCTTCTCATAAGTGCCCCATTTATGGCTTTGCGCATGTGAATTGTAGATATGCACATTCCAAAGATTTTGCTCCGCTCGGTGTCAAACCCAGTTAAAACTGCCACCTTAAACAACGTTGGTCATTAAGTTCTGATTTGACTCAGCGAATGGAACCCGATCGTTTCGAAATGGTCCAGTAAGCCCGGGGGGTATCCAAACTCATAATCCCGGTCCTGATTTGGGAGTGAATGAAACTGAAATTACCCACTCACTTACCATGTGCGCCAGTTCATGTGCCATCACAAATGCAATGCTTTGTTTGTTGTACAACGCGTAGACTTGTGGGTCGTACAAGATGTAGCGTTCCCGGAACGTGATCAAACCCCAGTTCTCCATGGCGCCAAAGTGGAAGTCCGGTAAGGCGATCATGTCTGCAATTTTCACATTCTTTGATTAGATTTCTATGACGCGTGTTGAAAACCAGCTCTAGTGGGTTTTAGAATCACGTAGGTTACACCCAGCGGGTGCATTTCGCACTGACGATGACCTGGTGCAACAAAGTCCGTCTGTGAAGACAGGTCGAAAAGGACGGTCAACCAAAAACACACGGCATAATTTGCAACGTTTGAAGCTTTATAAACTAACCACATTTCTTCAGCGGAAATTTGATGCCAAAATACCGCTCGAAATGCGCCAATATCTTGGGGCCAATTTCGATTGCGTAGTCAGCTTGATGGATCACCTCCTTGCGCGCGTATACGCGGAACTTCAGTGAAAATTAAAAAAATGATAAGGGATTTGTGTCAAAAAGAGGGATCTTATCCGGGTTTTCAACTAGTGGACAGTACCCGCACTCCATTGACCGTCTTCTCGACGCGGTCAAAGTCACCGACAAATATCGCCAGCAAATAGGTGGACATCGGCGGCGTTTCTTTGAATTCCGTACGTGTCCAGTCCACATCACTGGAAAATAATGTGTGCTCTCACATTTCGAATGTGAAATTTGAATCAGCCAACTTTAACTACCATGATAATCCAAATTATATGTGCGGAATTTCTGGTATAATTAAAGCTGACAGCATTTTTCGATTTTTGAAGCTCATGACTTCCACGTTCTAGAAAGATCCCACTGACGAGCCCGCCTCACCCTTGGTTCACAGCGGTGCTCAATTCAAGGCCGTTCGACAGCGCACTGGTTCCCGTTGGATGAATGATTGTGACTTTGAACGTTGCCTTCATGTCCGGCTCATCAAAGCAGGGCAGGGCACGTCGGGCATCGATCGGAGCCATTTGCGTCGCGACCACGTATCTGACAAGGCTATGATGGTTTGGTCTCGTCTTGTTTCCTATCCATGGCTTTTGAAGTTTCGGTTTGTTTTCTTTATCGTTAGAAACTTCAATAAACAACGCCGGACTATTGTGTGCCCAGCGCCCTTCAGCTTCATCCACACATATTCACCCGACTGGAACAGTTGGTCTCGAAATCTCTGCAGGACAACGCTCTAATAAGTAACGTGGGTGCTGAACTGTGATACATCCTTCGGACTGGTTTTCAAAATGCTATAACAATTTTCGAAATTAACCTAGACTTGCACTGCCGTCCAAGTTCTAACCTTTTATCCCCGCTCGGAGCTTTGTAACTGCTTCGGTAGATTCCCTTCAAGAGATCTTGATTTATGGGCGCTGTGTATCTCAAATGGATGGTGTAGTTGTGGTTTGGAGTCAAACTGCCGTTGACAACAAAGTGCACGAACTCTGAAACCACGTTTGCTTGCGTATCATGCGTCAAGCTTTTTAGGGTTCGGGTTACACTTAATAGACAATAGCTTATGTAGTATTTATCGCGTGTAACTTGTTTGACACAACGCTTATTACATGTAACTTGTTCACTGCGAATCAAAAGCATTTTGAAAATGACATTTAAACAATCACTTACCCTTATCGTTGTCCACCACCATATTCAGCAAACCAAAATATTCCGTTTTTGCATCGTGCCAGATTTTCACCGACCCTTCAGTAATGTTGATCCCATTCTGATGCAATGTGACTGTATCGGTTGCGTTCACGCAATGCAACTCGATGGATAAATTGCCTGATGCATCAAGGGGAATGAAATTACACAGGTTGATTACGTAATATGGGTAACTTCGCTTACTCCAAAGCTCAGGAAAAACCACAACGTCTTGGAACGGTGACACTCAAACATGATAAGTTTTTATATATCAGGCAGTTTAAAAAAAACTAACCATCAATAGTGAAGTTTTTCTCCTCCGGATACTCAACCTCACCAAAAGGTGTGTATGTTTGCAGGGTCACATTGTATCGTACGGGATACACGTTGAGCGGTAGACGTAATGTTTCAACATCCGAATAAAGATATGAAGTCGCTTCGCCGGCAGAGGTGTTCTGAATTTGGAAGGGAAAAATTGAATCGCGAGGTTTGAAAGATTGACTTGCTCAAAAGTTAAAATATTTTAATACAGGAACATTATGATGATAAAAAAAGCTAAATATAAAAATCTAACAAAAAATAAGGAGGAGGAAAATCCTCCTGTCTTCTCTTCAATATGAAGAGTCGAAGACAGTCTGGAAAATTATCGGAAAAAATCGAAGAAATCAATAAAACTAAATAGCTGACCTCCATATCGCACTTTCCGTTTTGATCCGGTTCGTAAAGCGACTTTGTCACCAAATAGGTGCCCAAACCGACCGCAACGAGCAATATTGCAAGGATGAGGATCAACAGAACCACGATTAATGCCTGCGTTCTGGACCCCATAACTTCAGAGAGTGGCGGTATCTTTGAAAACTGGTTTAAATCGAAAACCTGTTTTCTGACCCACACGGGAGCTGTCAAAATAACCTAAAAATCTGTCATGTTATGGCTACACAAAAGGTGACCAAAGGGCACAAACGCTGACTATACATAGTTTGCTGACATAGTCACTACCGGTGATATGCACATTCTACACTTGGACCGACTTTAACACAAACAGTACATGTGTACGCGCTTGACAACGGTTTTTTTGGATAATAATCCACCAGTCATCAAACATACATAAGGTCACGATTAAAAAATGCCTACTCGTAGTTAATCATAATCAGAAAAACTCAAAAGGGAGCAGATGAGTGCGTTATTCTTGGCGAAACCAAATAAAACATCAAGCAAAACTGACCCATGTTGATGATTTTTTAGTTGATTCCGTTACTCGAGTCATAGTTGAGCTTTACTCTCAATTAATGAATAAATCCATTTTTTGGACACACGCTCAGGCTCATGAAAATGTGACAGACCGAATCTAAAAACGTACAAAAACGATAAAAAGTTTGAAATGCACACTTAGAGCTGCGGTTAGCGTTAACATAAAAGTGCGCATTTTGCGCATATTTCTCACAATATGCAGAGCAGACCCAGTGCGTGCCGTTCGCACAAGGCCAATCCGATTCAAAACGGCTAAAACACTCTTGTTGCTGTTATGCACAATGTCACAATTATAAAACACGGTGCGGTGTACGTACGTATTTTATTCAGAGTAAAAATGTATAATACACAAAATGTTTTTTTAAAGCCGAAATATTTGAACAAATACCAAACAAAATATGACTGCGCTAGTGTGCAAACTTTGTAGACAACAAAAACAAACTACAGCTGCATTTCGCTGTATAGAACATACAGTATATCAACAGTAATTGGCATGTCAGCAAACTTTGTCTGTGGCGTAAACGATAGATGTGGGTGTAAAGTCGGTGTAAAGCTCGGTGTAACCGAATTCCTTACACCAAGCTTTCGACCGAGTTTTACACCGACCTTATGCCCAGCTCTTGTTTGCGCCGTTTCGAATATTCTTAGCCATGGTCCCTTTTTAAAATTTCGACTTAATATGATCGCCCGGGGACTATGTTTGGTTGACAGTTCTGGGAAACGACCAAAGAGCCTGTTTTGTGAAGGAAGGAGATAAAATTTTTGTTTTTGTTGCTCGCATGTTCAACCCTTTTTGTGTGCGTGAATCTGCTTGTATAATTGTGTACTTGTAGAGTGTATTGTCCGTTTGTTGGAACAACAAATAAAGGTGTTTGAAATATCATGAGAAAGGGCTTCCGAACGCTACACAATTTATAAAGTCTATGCCACACATCTATGCTTCGGCGGATCCAGCTTACTGTATGGCCGAGGGGCAAAGTCCACAAAGTCATTTTTATCTAGTGCTTGTTCCATTTTTGAAAAGTCAATTTTTTCTAGTGCTTGTTTAGAATTTTGAGCTCTTTACACCGAATATCATCCCAATTGTTACAATGCGCTCGAAGCGCGCAAAATTTTGTCGCTTTTTACGCTCGCGAAAGCCAAATTTCACTGAAAATAGGCGTGTTGCTTTTTTGACTTTTGAAGTGTATCAGAGAGCAAATCCTGCGATTTTACGGGTCCTTTTTCCTTCTTCCTTCCGAAACGGTGGCCCCCTTCAGGGGCCAAGCAATGGTTGAGTTAGGCGGAGGACCTGGGTTCCGGCCGAGCCCCAGTCGAAGAAAGTCATTTTTTGTTCCCAAAGGATTTTGGAATGTACATGCGCTCCCCCGTTATTATTCAGGGGCCAAATGGACCAAAGGGGGCATGGCCACTGTGCCCCCCTCCCGGATCCGCCCTTGCATCTACATAAGTATGTGAAAACAGGAGAGGGTTTTCGACTTCTGTAGTCCCCGGGGAATTTGTGCGAAAGCGTTTTCACTTATATGTATACAGTCCTCTTGGATCCTAGATATGCCAATTCTCCCTATTGTCCACTCATAGTCCCTTAACGCCAAGGTTGATTGCGTTCCAACGCTGGTTGGTCAATCGGCGTGTGCTTACAGCTAATCAGCACTCAGCTACAGTCACCCCATCCGACTACCGTCTCCCGGCTTATGTTTCTTATGTGTTTTTCTTTTCGTCGATTTTCGCCGATTTGCAGGTCACAACGCAAAGATCACGTACGTACAATGTAAATTCACTCCACGATGAGCGCATTATTTCTGGCACAGTGCAGTGAAATAATCAAGCCGAGACCAATATATCTGGCTTCACTGTTCATATGTAGTTCACAATGTGAACCATCTATTATCGGAAATCGGCTTCCAAAATACAGTTCTTCCAAAATTTGAGGTAATCTATCAAACTTTGAATCACGTGATCAGCACGAAACCGTGAAACCGTTCATTGGGGATGGACTCAGCGCTTGACTGTCGGCCACTCAGCGTTTTCAATTTGAAAAAGTTTTCTTTGAATGCGCGCAAAAATGGAGTTGTGCTGTAAAAGTACATGTTTTGGCACCTACTTTAAAGCCGAAGGATATTAATTTGTAATTATTGAATTTTACTTTGAATTATTTGTCCCAGACCCGCTCTCTTGGCTTCTACGTAATTTTTTGTGTCAAAACTGCATTTTCAATAACGATATCTTTGCATCTACATGCCCGTGAAAACATGATAAACTGGGCAAACCTTTTTGATAACTGAATGTTCACGTCTTTGAAAAATAATTTTTGTTATCTCGCGAGATCGATTATTGAGATCGCACTATAAACAATAATATGGCCTGCACTGTATGTGCATTTATTAATTATTGTTCCTTCGCTGCAAAAACACCTGAGTTTCGTGACAAAGACAACGTTAAACGTGCGAATACAGTGATGTTGTACCTAAATAACACAGAAACAGTGATAAACTATCGTAACCGACAAGAAAATTAATGTATATCAGAAAGACGCGCACCAGAACTACACCTTACTGACAAAAACACACCGACGGACTAAACGGTTTTTTCGTATAATATTCCCGCAGAACACAGAAAACAACTTCTTCTTTCGTTTGAACTAGAAAATCGTGATCTTATTCTTTTGATCTAATTCTTTTGGTTCATTCTCTCTCTAATCTCATCCATCTATCCCAGAAATATGTAGTTACGGAACGGTAGCAAGGACCTATGCATTTGCGAGTGACACTTTTATCATTTTCTTCGCTGGTCTCTGTTCTGGTCACAGTCGAAGCATTCAGATCGCGGTGAGTTGCCTATTTCTCCATGGTTTTTATTAGCATTTCTCCATCTCCATTTCTCCGACTGCTTTTCAGAGACGTGCAGGGTGACCCAAAAATACGGAAACCCTGTTTTTTATCCAGATCCCGGCCGCGGTGACACGTAGAGATCCTTTTAACGTAATGACCATGAGAAAAAAGCATATATTGCACTACCAGGACAGCGAAAAGTGTTCATAATCAAGAACAATAACGACAACAGCAAGCCCTTTTTTTCGCAGACTCAAACGTGACAACTCGGATGAGAACATCACGGTGGAGGAGCGACAGGTGATCGAAGTGCTGTTCGAGAAATACGAATCCATCAATCGAAATGTGGAAATGCTTGACGATGGAATGGGATATGTGGCAACCAGCGTGTCGCAGGATTCCGGTAAGGGGGAGGCAACACTGATAGTCAAAGTGAACAGGATTAAGTTTTTGGACATGAACCAAATAAACTTCAGTGTATATAACAGATGATACTCGGGATCTGACACTTTTCGGGGCCGGAAGACCGGGTGACCCACGACACCACTTTGAAGGTTGCCCCGCCAGCTGGGTTTTGATTTCAGAACAAACTCTAAAGGACGGGCAGTGCACCAGGCCATCGTCAGTGCGAAATACACCAGATGAACAGCTTTACATCCAAAGCACCGAATTGTATACTTGATCTGCCAGCCACAATCGCCGCCCTACAACTGCATCTGAAACAAATGGCCGCGGTGGTGGCAGGTGGCAATCGCACCACTCGTCCTTTCGACCCGGCCGCCGCTCAATTTTTCGAGTACGCTGATGAAATTTTTACTGAATCAATGGATTTGTCGAATGGGGTCAAGGTTGGTGTGTATATGCGCTGAGTTTGGTAATTTGTTTGGCTTTGCGGATTTCCGCGCATTTATGGTACTGCTTTTAATTGGAACATACTAAGCCTGAACCAAGCAAGCCTATATCCTTAGGGCTCGGGACACAACCGAAGGAAGGGCAGCAGTGCGCAGTGTTATACATCGTTGGAAAGCACTGTAACAGCATATGTCACGCACAAATTTTAAGCTCCTTAGAAAATCGCTATCTCTTGGTAGAGCGACTTTTCGTTCCAGAAAAAAGTAGATTCCTTCACAACTTGAAACGACCGGTGCAGAAACCCCAAATGAGTTGAAAGTCAAGTAACACGTGGATAGGATTACAACAACTTCTGGATAACTTATCATGAAAACTTCAGTCGCTCAAAGCATTGCTTCACTCGGTGAGGATGCGAAATGTTCCAAAAATCGGCCACATTTTTCGAAAACACAAGTTTGTCTATAAATTTTGAGGCTGCGCTTTGTGCTGCAGAAATGAATGTGCAATAGAAAAATAGAGCGTTTTCGAAAGTACCAGAAAATAAGTTTTTTAAACTTGTAAACACTCAGATAGCGGCGTGACAGGCCGAAAAAGACCTAAAAATTGCCCCTAAACTGCATAGTTGCATTCATTGACGGAAATGTGATGTAAATAAGCCACGTTTTGCATTGCGTTGGAAACGAGAAAGTCAGATAAACGCACAGTCCAACAATCTAGACGAGTTTCAAAACTTCAAACTCCATGGATCGGCTGCTGCAGCCATGCCAACCTGAATAAGATATTTGGCTATAATTCATTACTGTTAACGACTATTGCACATTTGATAGCACCAACCGATGTAGCCTTAAAGTAGCTATCGAACGATATATAACATGCCCATACTATCTCCTACTATGGACAAGAAACGGTCAAAATTCCGAAATCGCACACGGTGACGTGACGGTTCATTCCAGAATCGTCAAAAGAGCAATTTTTCAGCCTCTGCCCTTAAGCGTAAGAATTTATTGGGGCTTGTTATATATCGTTCGAAAGCTACTCCCGAGACACATTGTTTGATGCTGTCACATTTAATAGCTGTTAACAGTAAGCATTTATAGCTGAATATCATATTCAGGTTAGTATGGCTGCCCCGAGAGATCTGTAGACCTTGAGGTCTTCTGACCGTGATAGGTTGTTAAAACGGACGTTTCTCTCTATTTTTTGTTTCGAATACGATACAATCTGTGGCCTTTATGTGTCACAATTCTGGCGATGAATGTAACCACCTAATTTAGGGGCAATTTAATGGATTTTTAGACCTGTCACGGAGCCTGCCATGAGTTAAAAAATTTAAAACCTTATTTTCTGGTACTTTCGACGATGCTCTATTTCCCCATTGCATTCTTATTTCCGCAGCGCTAAGCGTGACCTCAAAATTTAGGGACAAACTTGTGTTATCGAAAAATAAGGCCCATTTTCGGAACGTTTCGCACCCTCACCGTGTGAAGCAATGGTTTGAGCGACCGAAGTTGTGATGGTAAGTTATTACGAAGCTGTTGTAATCCTATCCACATGTTACTTGACCTTCAACTCGTTTGGGGTTTCTGCACCGGTCGTTCCAATTTGTGCAAAAATTCAGTTTTTTCTGGAACGAAAAGTCCCTCTACCAAGGGATAGCGAATCTCCTAGGAGCTTAAAATTTGTGCGTGACATAGGCCGTTGGAATGCTTTCCAACGGTATGTAACAATATATCCTGCTACCCTTCCTTCGGTTATGTCCCGAGCCCTTTAAGAGGACCCGAGTTCCAGCGCTCCGCACAATGTGTGCTTGTGGCGCGCCTCAAGTATGTCAGTACAAAAATGATCATCTTGAAACCATTCTCTAGTTCCCTGATCCATAAAGGTGATCGTACGCGGCAACAGCAGTGAAGCAGCAGCGGTGGCGTGCAATCACGCAAACGGAGTGAGCGCGTTCGTGCAGGATGGAGATGAGGAAAGATTCGAGAAACACAAAATTGCCAAGCAACCCTGGAAATGCGAGATCTATCCGCCGTTTGTCACGAATTTTCATGGATGAAATTGTGATTTTTTTGAAGAATTTTGTGAAACTTATATTTCTGCCTGTGCTAATGTATTTCTGGG
>JASAMV010005024.1:0-15752 GCA_030248065.1 Rhynchonema sp. JSB1_4
ACGGCAAGTAAAATGGAAGAGAAAATAAATGAAGATGCAAATGAAGAGAACGCAGTCACCTCGACATACGCCACAGTGTCATCGGTCAGCCTCGCCGGTGGTTTCCAGTCCTTCGGCGGTTTTGGCATGTGTTCAGTCACAACCCAGGATAATTTTGGCCAGCCTACAACGATAACAAAAATAATGTTTTTCTGAACAATTGTCAAAAAGGATGCGAGAGCATGATAGAATCGCATTTGAAACTGGAAAAACCAAAATTGAATTCCAATTATTTCGAGAAATAATTTGACAGAAAACATTTTCCAGATCCTGTCTATGCCTATGTTTCCCAAGGTATTCGAGACCATCGGCGTGACATTTGTGCCCTCAGCTCGTCAGTCGGATAGCGCAAACGCCATGTGAGAAAGGGAAAAAAGCCAGAGCAAACCTTTGAATTCCTCGATTTCACCGTTTGGCAATTTCGGCAGCCCTTTCAGACACAGATCCGACGTTAACGCCACTCGCACGCTGAGGCTGCCGAGCAGGAAACCGATCTGCTGGATACCGGCGTCCTGTCAATTTGAAGATTATTTGTATTATATTTGAAATTTATTTTTGTTGTCTTTAATTTGAGTTTGCGGTCAGCACCCAATGAACGCACAAACATCATCGTCACAAACAAGCAATCCAGAAAACATTTCCGCGCACAGAGAATGTTTATTTTTGCTTTACGTTTCTTGGTTGAGGCGTGAATTGTGTATTGAGAAATGTCTTGTATTGTCAGCGTTCGGTCCACAACGCAGCAACGCTAAACGATCCTCGTCATAAACGGCCAATCGTCGAACATTATCATGTTTGTACCCTCAAAGCTAGGCACTCGTTGACGCATATTCGCCGTCACCAGGTACGCAATCGTTCAATTTGTCACAGTTTGGCCCTGAGTCATTGCATTCAATTCAAACTGCTGATTACCTGCGGCAGCGCCCGTGTGCAAACGCGGATCAAGATGTGTCACGCACATTATCAGTTATCCCAAATGAAATGATAAAGAAACCAGAATTTCACAAGCAATAACAAATACCCTGACCCTGATCTATCAAGGACACATTCGTCGCCGAGACTAACCCGTTTCGACATGGGCACCTCGATGGGCACGGGCATCACTCCGGCCAGTAGCGATCCATAGAAAGCCACCATGAAATTCAGGGGATCGTTGTTCGGATACACAAGCGCTACCCGATCGCCAGGTCTGACCAATGGCTGTTGTTCTGTGCGATGATTGGTCGGATTCGTGACACTGGCGTGCAGCTTGTGCAACAGCAAGTGCGCCACTTTGGTTGCGCGCGAGAGCAGTTTGGCTGGAAATCATTCAATTTTGACTGACTAAAAGGCTGCGATATTATCGTGCCAGTGTCTTGGCTGAAAGGTCGTATGGGCGTGAAACATAAGCTCAAAATGTGACCAGTCGAAAATACGAGTTCCCGCGACATTATATCAAGATAATACAATCATAATTACACATTAGTAGGAAAACGTGCTTCAACAGTGGTCTGAAGGTTGAGTTAAGTTGGAGTTAACTCCTGGTAGAAAACGGGGCCTCTAAACGTGGCAAATGCTTGCAGCAGCCAAACTAAACAACAGGTTTGTGTAGTTGTCCGTTTTCGCGAATTTAAGCCTGCTCATGACTATCAAACAAAAGCACAGCACAATTGACCATAACATATTAGCCAATCCCCACCCACCACGCACCATAAGTAAGCGACAGTGCAGGTCGGCCAGTCTGATCCAGCACGGTGGCAACGGGCAGCTTTGCAGTGCCCGATGCCTGACCGAACTTGGCCAATGCCGCATCCAGGGATCTCGGTCGGTCCTCGGCCACCTGCACTGCCTCGCCCCTGGCTGGACTGATCATTGCACCCTCCGGTCGCGGGGCTGTCGGATCTGGCTGCTCCGCCAGTGCTGAAAAGGGGAGGAAGTTGGTTTTACTTTTTTGTTTTCAACAAATGGCCATTTTAAGGCGTAGGACCCCGGTTGTTGTGGGGCTTAGGCTTTGCCTACACTGAGTGTTTTGATACGGGAGAGTGCGAGCCCACGCCTGAGCCAAAAACAAAACCTGAAAAAAAACGCAAAAAGTGCTTGTACATTGTAACATGGCCTGGAAGGGCACCGTAACTGAACTGCTGGAAAAAACCTTTCATGAACAAAACACAGAAATATTTATCAAACTGATAAACAACACTTACCTTCGAGCTCCGCATCATCGTCATTATAATACTCGGCCAGCGGCTTCTTTCGCGGTTTCTGAAACATCACAACTGTTTTGTATGAAAAAGTTTCGCATCGAACTACGTATATACGAATCTATGCATGTGTACTTTAATTAGATGACCGTTTGTCCTTGCGTCCTAAATCTTGGTTTCTGATACCCTCGTCTTCACTTTCTGAAAAAATGGCCGCCAACAAACGCGATCAGCATTCGATTGTAGAGTAGCTTTAAAGGTGCTGGTTAACAACCCTTCGACCGCGCTTGATCTTGGGGGGTAGTATATATAAACAAAGTTTGGACATCGTGTTACTCGACCCTAATCTGGCCAGCCGATTGGTTGCTTCCTGATGTTTCACGGCCACGTTGAAGTTTGCACCTGGTGAAAAAAACCGAAAAAATTTGAAACGCTGCTGTGACACGAATAGGCTGTTTCAAAGTTTGACACTAGAGTGACAGCAACCTCCAACAGTGTGCCGAAAACCGCAATGCACAATAGCTGTTGAAACGTCCGCATTGTTGAATAAAAAAATAAAAGGTTTCAAAAACCTGGCCATTTTTTGTTAGGATTTTCTACTCGTATAATTTTAAGCATCTGTGGTGAATGAAATAAGTTGTCAATTACAAATAAAAATCCTCTAATTATCAAGTTTTTTGTTTGTGCTCCCCAGTTTTCAAAACCCTACACAGCTCACACAATGTTTACCACAACATGCGCAAGGCAGCCATTCCACAGCGCACACACAACGACAACACACAGCCGGCACAGCGACAACACAGCAATGTTTCAGCTGGCAAGCTTTGTTGTGTGTGTGCGCTGTGGAATGGCTGCCTTGCGCATGTTGTGGTAAACATTGTGTGAGCTGTGTAGGGTTTTGAAAACTGGGGAGCACAAACAAAAAACTTGATAATTAGAGGATTTTTATTTGTAATTGACAACTTATTTCATTCACCACAGATGCTTAAAATTATACGAGTAGAAAATCCTAACAAAAAATGGCCAGGTTTTTGAAACCTTTTATTTTTTTATTCAACAATGTGGACGTTTCAACAGCTATTGTGCATTGCGGTTTTCGGCACACTGTTGGAGGTTGCTGTCACTCTAGTGTCAAACTTTGAAACAGCCTATTCGTGTCACAGCAGCGTTTCAAATTTTTTCGGTTTTTTTCACGAGGGGCAAACTTCAATGTGGCCGTGAAACATCAGGAAGCAACCAATCGGCTCACCAGATTAGGGTCGAGTAACACGATGTCCAAACTTTGTTTATATATACTACCCCCCAAGATCAAGCGCGGTCGAAGGGTTGTTAACCAGCACCTTTAAGCGGACGTCACAATGCACGTGCGCTTGCGCGTCAGCATGAAGTGTTGAAGTATAGCTAGGTCGGCGCGCAAATGCGCAAGCGCCCATGCATAAGCCCAACTAACCATTCCACAGCCAGTTATTCAATTCTTCGCCGCAGTTGGCATCGTTCATCAGTTGAATTTTGAAAAAACCAACAAGAGGAATCTCTAAATTCCAAGCTGCAACAAAGTTTACACAAAATTTTTCGCGCCCACAAAACCGTGCAAAATCATGACTACAAAAACGTGTGTGAGAAATCAAATCAAATTGCTGCACATTCCACCACACAGCGGGAGAGAGAGACGTACATACGTCGCCAGAATAACCATAAAACGTCAGACGGCCAAACCAAACCACGTATGAAAGGAAAGACCCATGAAAAATCTAACAGTTTTCGGGTGGTGTCAAAAACAACTGAGTATTATTTATCATGCGGTTTGCACATTGTAAATGCAACACAGACAACAATCCACCTTTCACAGGACGCACGCACAAACGCCAAGAACAAGAAATTACAACTTTTGACACGCGATGCAACGTAACACCATGTACCGAACCAGTGTGCATGTCTATCCTCCACGCGTGTGTTAAAGTCGATGTGACTCTATCCAACCAAGTCAAACCAGGATTATTTGCAAAAAAATTTTTATCCTGAAACCCGAGTGAGGGGAAGCCATTTCTAAAACAGAACATGTGCGAGACTTTTTCGGCCCTGTTGTAGGTTACAATCAGATCAAAACAAAACACCAGCTGGCAGGATGGGGCACGTTGTTCACACACAACAATACACGCACAGCAACATCCACAGGAAAATAATAAAAGAGAGAAAGGAGGGCGAAATAAAAAAACACAACAGGCCGCCCGCCAGGCAGCGATGGGCGTGTGCCTCACCTAGATTTGTACGCGGCAAGTCAAATGTCCAACGCTAGTACTCTCCAAACATTCGTGTGTTGCCTGCTGAACCCGCCGCTATTACAACACGTATGACGTGAAAGAAACAAGGCAAAATCTAACCATAGAGCAAAAGTAAAAAACAACTCAATCACAGTTGTTTCGAGAATACAAGCCCAAGCTCAACACGTTGTGAAGTACAAGTACCAGCTGTCGATCAAGTTTGAGGACAGAGTAGCAGATAAAAGGTAGGTGCGCAACGCACTCCAAAGCTGCATTTGCATTATCCTTCTAATCGTGCCGGTACACCAACCGTTAATACCAACCTGTATTGGCATTGTCATTGGTATTTGAGTACCCTTTGTACAAAAGGGTCGCTATATACACGTCAGATACACGGTATCCGATAATCCGGGCTGGACGACATGCACCAACCTGCACACCGAGCAATACCGCATTTATCTTATTGTGTACTGTATCCCTAGTACAACATCCCAGACCACTCACTGTTTTAACGAGCTCAAGTGTCCGTAGTGTCAATATTAACGGGAGTCAACTGCACAGAAAGGAAATATGTACCGGACCGCTAAACTCTCAAAGTCAAAACCACGACAATAGGGTTAGAGAGATGTCGGGTGTCGGCTGTCGGGTGTCGGGTGCCAAAAAAGTGTAGGTGTCGGGTGTCGGGTGTCGGGTACCCCCAGATGTCGGGTGTCGGGTTTTTTCGGACCCGACACCCGACAGCCGACACCCGACACTTACGGTTCAAAACATCAGTATTGCTTGAGAGAAGAATTTTGAGAGAAAATTTTCTTCGAACCAAATGTTTCCGAAGACGCAGAATGTGACATTTTGGTGTTTATTTCGTGTGAAAATACTTGAATTCAGTAACTTGAGCCAAAAAATTGCACTCATGATGCAAATGAGCAAAAATTTGCCTGTTTTTGGTCCAAAAACAGGTGTCGGGTGTCGGGTTTTTTTCAAAAACTAGATGTCGGGTGTCGGGTTTTTTTGCAACTGTCGGGTGTCGGGTGTCGGCTTTTTTTCTGAGATGTCGGGTGTCGGGTGTCGGGTACTTCCAGATGTCGGGTGTCGGCTGTCGGGTGTCGGGTACCCCCCCGACCTCTAACCCTACACGACAATACACACAAACATCGTGCAACGCTTACATTTGCAACAATAACAAACAAAACAAACAGTGCTGCGAATTTCACGGATCACAGAAATTACGGCACTGAGAAAATAAATTGCACTTCAAAGGATTCACTTTCAATTGAACGTTGCAGTTCCAAACAGTGAGCGCTCGCAGTCGCAAGCAAGCCACACACTGAATTCCGACGACAGTGCTTCTGTGTAGCCAAAACATTCCAAATGTCAGAAACATATAAAGACCAGAGCTTTATAGCTAATCATTCAATTTCATATATCATAATGACACACAAACACAGATGCTACTCAGAGCCCAAACCAGATCACATGCCGCACATGCACGATTGTTTACATTCACAAACGGTGGGTGCTGGATTATTATATCATGAGCTTCGTTTATATATAAATGCGCAAGGTCTCATATCACAAGCTTTGAACATCAATTCTTCAGGATTTTGACAAGCCGCATTGAAAACTGAACACTAAGCTCGCAGGTGCTTTTGAGCAGGTCATATGGCGATGTGGGGGATTGACGCACGTACTGACGATATCCTGGTGCACCGCCCGTCTGCATAAACAGGTCGAAACATGGAGCAAAACAGGTCCAGATCAAACCCATTATGGTAGCCCACCTTCTTATCGAAACAAATTCTCGAAAAAAAGTCGCGCTCAATCTCAAACTTACGCTCGACTGCTGCAGCACAATATAACACGCCCAGATGAGAGGATTCATGGCGTTCTCCAGTTGAAGCATTTGCGGATAAAAATTTCGCCAATTTGATCTTTATTTGAATTTGATCGGAGTAACAAAGTCCGAAAACAGGCTGCACGGTTTCTGGCTAACAGCGCCCAGAACCAGCAGCAGCAACAACAATTGCATGTCACAAATAATCCAGTCCTGCTGTCACGGCCCTCCATGTGGCACTTAGCAGTAGCCATCTATTAGGGCATTTAGTAGCTGCGCTGATGGCGCACACAAATAATCAAATGTGGCCAATAAACCGCTTGACAGGCTGATTCGGTCTTCCAAGATGACCAAACTGTTTGCGCTGCTAAGTGGCGCGCAGATTCTTAATGGCGCGCATAAACTTTCGTTCGGCAGCCTCTGTTGTGACGTTTCACCACATGTGTACACACACAGCCGCAACCAACTTTTGCTCCAACAACAAGGTTCCAGTTCTGCACAAAAAATTTGTAAAACCGACACCAGAACTGGGCGTTCAAAATGCGGCAACCAACTCGTGGCCCCATCACAATATGTCAGCCAGCGAGGAAACGCACAAAGCTACATACACCACAACGTTCAGAACCTAACCAAAAAAATCTCGGGTACCTGAACGTTTCAAGACAGCCGAACCAGTAATCAACAAAAGATAACCAACAAAGACCAGGAACTCAGTTAGCGAACACCATAGACCTCCCAGGACCAGCTAAGCGTCCAAAATCGGGCTCTCAGCAGGATTGAATGGCTGCTAAACACCACGCGACCGCATAAAATCAGACTCCAACTTTACACAAACACACGCACAGAGCGAGTGGTGCACATTGTCAAAACATTAAGACAAGCCAGTTGACTGCTTTATTGCCCCGGGGGTGTAATGGCGAGAAACAGTCGCAGGAATTCGCCTTTTAAAGGCGTTTTTATGATTAGCCGGCCATATAAACTGGGTCAAACCTGGATTTTCTGAGCTCAGACGCAAGAACAAACGGTGATTTTTTGGAAAATCGAACAGAATAATCGCAAAAAGCCACCCACTTGCAGTGTGTTGAGCAATTGTTGAATTTTCACAGACACTTTTGGCGGACGAATCACTGAAATTAATATAAATACTTGCATAAGGCCTGTATTCTCATTTCGAATCCTCCGTATTTTCAAGCAGTGAGTTGGGATCAGTGTTGGAGGTACTCTGGAGGGGGATACCTACTGTACCAGAACCGATGGCCTGGGGGGTAGGTACCTTGGGGGGTTTGGGGGGGGGTTAGGTTTTTGGGTGAAAATTTTTAATGTGTTTATTATGTGTGGAATCGTGTGAAAATGTAGTATTTGCGCAGCGCGCGAATTTTGGTTAATTTGAGGTAAAAACCAGTGGTTTTACACTAATTTTGGCCATTTTGGTCAAAAATTGCCACTTTTGGGACAAAATCGGGGGATATATACTGTACCGGGGTGAAAATCGGGGGGGATACCTACTGTACCATGCCAAACATCGGGGATACCTACTGTACCAGGCGAGGGGGATACCTACAGTACTGGGGGGGGCTACCCCCCCCACCTCCAACACTGGTTGGGATCGTGCAACCGTAAATTCTTGACATGGAGACTTGAGTTCAATAACTTTTCTCTCTCTTCAGAATTTTGTTGGTGAACATGAACAGCGCGTTGCCCTGCATCAAAGAGACCACAAAAAACACAAAAGTATGCACGTGTGTTCGTGACATACAATACGGGAATTTTGTCCGGTTTAAAAGCTCAAAAGAAAAATTTTAAGAAAAGAAAACAACAAGCCCCCACTCACATGCATTGGCGTAATCATTCAACGGAGTCACAGGCGCCTGTGACAGATCAGTGAGCGCCGTTTGTGTGTTCTGGTACATAATATCGGGACTGTCGTCAACAGATTGTACATTCCGCAGCCGTCCTCGGTCCTGACGCGGACTATCGCTGCCTGCGCCGTTACTCTCGCCCACAATCACGCTGAAAATATTGGTCGACGATTTAGGTGGGCTGCCATAAAAGTTACTGGACAGCGAACTTTGGTTTTATCATTTTGGTGCCGCCACACGGTGACAAAATTTTCATCATTTACGATCTGGTAGATTGGCGGAGAGCAAATGATGGAAAACTATTCGAGTCTTCTGCGAAGTGTGCGGGTATTCATTCAGCGGCACGGAATTTCCAATATAACGTCAAAGATGAGCTAACACTGTGCAGTACTGTTGTAAGTGTAAAGAACTGAGATGGGCTTTATCCTTTTGGTTATTCATCGTAGGAAACACTACAAATATTCGGATAAAAATCACCGCAAAAAACCATCCAACCTGTGTCGATGCTGCGGCTGATTCAATCGACCAGCATCATGCTTCGGCGTCCGTTCGTTACTGCCGATCAACACAACACTCGTCTGACCATTTGTGTTCGTTACGTCCGGTGGTGGGGCACGTGTTGATGGCACGTGCGCTGAAAAAGACATTCAGTATTGACATTCAAAAGGCTCGGGCTACCCCCTCCCCAACAGCCAGCTCGTCAGCTCGAGCAACCCAAAGAACGTGCTTTTCAGTGGTAAATTTGGGGGAAAGTTTTGCCAAGTCCCCAAAATCTAGAATTTGTTAGGTAGCTAGGTCGAGGTGGCCTTACCCCCTCCCCCACATCACTGGCAAGCACAAGCACCATAGTCCTACCTTTTGAACACGTTTATTCAGATAACGACCTCAAATGCAAAAAATCGATGCTGGTGTGCTCGCTACCTGACCTCGCCCAAAAAATAACGCAAATTACCAACAACAAACAGCTCGAACTTGGTGTATGACCAGCAAACACCAGTCAAATACTACCATCCCACAAAAACGAACGCCCTCCTCAATGAGGAGAGTGCGGCACCCAATAACAAAGTCCCCTGAAACGCAATCCATGAAACTCCGGAAACATTCTTCCACAATCATTCAACTTCCCTAATCCCTACACTGACCATTGGTTGGTGCGGGCGGCACAAACTGTTGACTGGGTTGTTTCGTTCTGTCGGCCCGTATTCTCTGTTTGTTCTGTTTGTCGATCGATTGCTGTCTCGGAGGCGTCGCAGTGTGATCACTAGTCCCACCACCGCTCCCCAGACTGTCCTCATCAGAGCTCGAGTCTGCAATTTGGTTTGGTTCAAATTTTTGCAAAAACACGATCATATCAATCAATATTTTTTGAATAGTGTGTTTTTTGACCGCTGTATGCACAATATCTATCAAATATCGTCAGCGCTTGTGTTCATCGAGTCATCAGCATTGCAGTGCAAGTGCACGAGATGGCCAGATAACAAGCAATGACTGAAAAGCAATTGATCAAAACTGATTTCGATTTTGTGATCTCTACAAGAAACAATCCCTGTGTACTTTTCTGTGCATAACATAACCGAACAAAGTGAAAACTAAAACAAACAACAAAAAACAAAAAGGGCCATGCCCGACTGCCTCGTATTTCCATTTTCCAGTCGGCCAGTCCAACCATTCACCACCATCACAACACCACAACAATCATCGCATGCCAGCCATGTTGTAATTCAGTTCGTCTGTTGTTCAGAAAATACCAGCCGCCTCTTTTAAACCGGGTCGGATTTTTTAAAAGTACATCGTGCAGCAAAAACGCGGACAATAACATTGAGCAGTATGTAACATAAAAAGGCTTACAAAACATAAAATCGTGGTTCGGTTCAGCTGCAGATATTTGCAAGCAGCAAACTACTGCAACTGGATGGCAGCAGTGGCCTATGCAAACATTGACAAATGTAACAACCACGACAACAATACAGTGAAATCAAGCAAAACTCTAGAAAAGAGCGTTCGCAACGTAGATGCCGTGATACACAGATAAAAAAGCGATTACAATCAGGTGCTGGTGGTAACTCAGTCTGGAACTATTCACAAAAAATTATTATGACGGATGGTTTCAAATGATTATCTAGTGCACAAATGGAAAACGCGTATAGACAATCAGCCAGCTCATGGCACTCAAAACACACAGGCTACGCGCTACATTATTGCCATCAGTGAATGCATCGATTCTCTGCAGTTATCCATTGAAACATCCCCGAATTTTGCTACAACAGTGCAGAGGTGTTATGTCAAGCTGCAAATGAAAACCGGATAACTTAAAAAGCGGTCAACCAAGCATGAAACTCAAACAAAGTGTGTATTTTGTTTTGAAAATATGCTGCTGTATGCGCTGTGTGTATAAAATGTGCCATGAGCCGATGGATTGCCTATGCTTTCTACCTCTTACATCAATAACTAGGCAACAAAAAAACAGCACAAGAACGACGACAATAACATATCAACAACACATTCGAGACTACCGACCGGTATTCAGATGAAAATGCGGTGGCGGCGATTGTGTGCTGTTGTGATGATGCTGATGGTAGACATTGGCCAACAATCCGCCCTTACATTGTTTGCGTTGTCGTTGTTTCTTCGGCCGATTGTTGCTATCACCGGGTCGCGTCGGATTTCGCTTGATCGGTTGCAGGGCGGCCGTGCGCTCTGAGCTCGACACCTGCGCTAACGCCTGTTGCACGGCTTCACATCGGATCTCTGAAAAAAAGGAAGGGTGTGTCGCGTTTCTGGTTGCTGAAATAGGATGGTGCTGAAACTACGGTACGATTTAGGCTTTTGCTGTCAGAGATATCCTTCTGGTATCTTATGTCAGGTCACATCTAAGGAAACCGCAGCCCTCCGGTACGCTGAATGAAGAACTGTGCCAAGTTTGCATGCTACTGGGGACGTCGAACTGAAGAGACCTGTGGTTTTCAACACAGTACTGCAAAAACAGCTGAAAACCGAACCAGAGTGGACCCCAAACTTAGCGATTGGCCGCGCATGCAGCTACATTGAATTTACATCGACTGCCTTATATTTTACATGTCGTCATGCTGTGCCTCCAAACGAACACAATTACGATGCGCTCTCCTGGTTCGGCAACGTTTTTTTTCTGTGTCCAACTTTTACTGCACATGTTGGTTTGTCACAATCAGGCAGATCCAGACAGACCAAGTATTTTCTCGACAGAACGGTGCCCGATTTTGCAAGCATGGTTTTTCCACGGGTAGTACCCAATTATTGACTGTCCGAGACGACACTTTGTATTCTAATTCTTGTATTGTTGTACGGTGCGCCCTAATCAGGGTCAAGTCAGACTTGGCTTCAACAACTTCAAATAATTTTTTACGGTTCCCCTTCTTTCAGTCAGTCGAGTTGCATTGCAGCTGGTTGGTAGATTTGCTTAAAGAAACACAGCAACGGCGCGCAAGTGCTGTCCTGTCAAGCAAGATACCAAGTAGGTACACATGACACAACAGACACGTACTAAAATGACATCAGTGGCACGTACTGGTTACAGCAGCTGTAGTCCGGTGCATTTCCAGTGGCAGTGCACAATTATAGAACATTGGGTACTGGGATCACAACTGGATATACTGTATACAGTTTATTCAGTTTACCATGTGCGCCAAGACGACGTACCAAACTCCGATTCCCACAACGTCTAGCATTTTTACTCGAATTGGCCGTGCATGTGCTTTCTTGCACCCCGCTCGCTCCCGCTTCTGTACGACATGAATTATGATACGCGTTCGTTTTCAGCCGAGAAGGACACCAAGCCCGTAGCAGCCATTCATTCACAATATACAGCTAACCAACCAACCAGAACCAGCTTGTTTCAAGACAGCGAAAAGTAGTTTGAGCAGAAATTTTGCCGCCTTCTTCCGAAATAGCAACGAACACGGCCCCTCTCGAGTCGAAATAAGCACGCAAATGGCGATTCAGTTACTTTGAACGCAAATATCATAGTACTCACGCCACCATACTCATGTCATATTAGATAATCGCACTAGATGTTGCTGAATTCTGAAACTCTAGTGACTGAAGCTACGACTGCATATCCTTGCATTAAACCCTATTCCGTCGTCGTCATGTGCTACTCGTGGCAATGTCTTGCGCAAATTTCCGTCGTGAACCGACGCTGCTGTCACAGTCAATTCATCATTGGGAGCAGTGCAGCAATCACTGGAAACCGTTAGGCCTCTCCATTGATGAAGTACAAAACGTGAGCGTAATGTCGGAGTACGTTCCTTGAGAAAAGAAACAAACGCACCCCTGTCACTTCAGTTAAGCTGCACATAAATTCGCTTTCAATTCACTTCGGCAAAAAACAGCCCTTCGATTTTCGAGCCCTTGAGCGTTTCCTTACTGCGCGGATCAACTTTATATTGCTGGTTATTTTCAAAGCTTATATCCAGGGAGCAGCACAAAAGAAAGACAATAAAGCTACATTTAGCCGACCATTACGACGACGACCAAGTTCAGTGTTCCGTCACGAAAAACTATTTATGCATGTGTGCCGCAGCTCTCTCTCTCTCTCTCTCTCATTGTGAACCAAGTTCTTCCGCGGAGCGCGCAGGCTCAATCAATCAAACAATCTGTCGAAGTTGGAGAAAGGTACCGCCGACCTGCAGTTTCTTGTTCGGTCCTTCTCTTTGACTAGTTTGACATCAACGTTCGACGAAGTTACAATTTTACCTGACAATTTGCTGAGGATGAAGAAAAACGAACGTGCGCGATCCATTACAAGCCTAGATAATTTGAGTCTCCCAGCAAGAAAAAACGTCAAGAAAATGCGGGTAACCGCGAACGTTTCATGTCTTTTTGCCCAATGAAATTGTTTCAGGTTCAAGCAGCATAGGCACATAATCACGATAAGATCGCTTGGCTCGAGTGAATTTTTTTGAGACAGCGAATCCCCGTCAGAGTAACATGTGCGCCAAACTTATTCGTCATTGTTTTCAATGTTCAATCTCACAAAAACACACCAACACCAACTGTCTCAGATGTGTCATACACCATACGCAATGCTCTGCCGCAGATATAACGTGTTGTTTGTTTCAGTGGTGGGTGAATGAACGTTTGGTGTACACCAAAGTGCTACTGATTCACGTCACCAGACAGTTGACAGACAAAGAGAGTCGTTTTTGTTCATTGGGATGGGACATAACCGCTTTGTTGTTGCAAAAGCAAAATTGTGACTGCTTGGCTGGCAACTGGATATCAATTCTTCAGCATTGTACCTTGCCCTGCCACAAATTGAAAGCGAGCCGTTGAAAAAGACAAACTTCACCACGAGAATGCAATGCAATGCAAAATTTGTGTTGTGACCACAAAATCAACCTGCTTGCATAAGCAGCCCAAAACAACGGCGATTTCTGCCCACTCCCACTGACAACAATAATCTCTCAGTCTCAATTTAGCACTGCAATTGAAGCAAAGCCACTAGCCACCTGATGCTATGATCAGGCGGACAAAAAAGGCAACGCAACAAAGACACTGCTCCAAACCAAAAATGTTCCAACACAAATCACTGTTGCTTCAATGGTCAAAACGGTGAGGGAGCAAAAAAAGCTGGTCTGCGCAGCGCACACGCTGTATTATTAGTCAAGGAGAGATGTAACTGGAGTGCGAAAATGGCCAAAAAACGCCATATCTCGCACCGATGTTTGGTACAAAAAGATCATTCAAGCATAATACATGCTGTTGTCGTGCAATTGTAGCGATCCAAAATCAACGCAATGCTAAATGGATGGGATGGACCAGATTCGTTTGCGTGCCCAACAACCCGCCGAAAATCACCCGACAAAAAGTGTCATTTTTTTCAAAGTTCAACGACAATGGAACAATGTGTTCGTTCGTTCATTTAGCAGCTGTTCGGCCGATGTGTACTGGTCCCTATTTTGCACTTAACAAATGCACACATTTCACTTTTGGCGAAGTGGCAACGTGCAAGCAAATAATGCGACTGACAACATACTTCTGCTCCCCGCCAGTGTACAATCAAAACCATCACACACGTGCGTTCAAAGTGTCATTCTGTGTGATTACGTTATATGTGGTGCGCAGTATGGTGCGTGTCTGATCATTCGTTGCAGGTTGTGTTGTGAGGTGCCGAAAGTGTTTGTGATGAACGATCAACGGCAACTTGTGCAACGCACCAACATCACCCAATGAAATCTCAAAATTTCCAGCCAAACTTTTCACTTCTTCACGTTACTACTTACTACTTACTTATTTACTTACAAACACACATTGCGACGTGCTATCCAATGAAATGATGGAGTCATCAAATTTAAAACGGGCGATGATTTTAAACTTTTCTCCAACGACTGGTACCCGAAATGAGATGCCTGCACCGCTACGCGCGGAGTGAATGATTGCATACTTGTGGCGCACCTGTCTCCGTCGAAGCGAACCATGATTGATTTGAACGCCCAGCCTCAGAACAATTGCAGGTCTACAATCGATTGACAGCTCGATTATCAACATCAAAACTGTCAGAACTAACGCACAGTATTTTCTTTTGACCGATCAAGAACCACCAAACGAAAACGAAACGCATTACGGGCCAGAACGCAACATTGAACGTTCGAAAATATTTCAGTTTCCCATCTTTGTGCATAACCCCATCCCTTTCTGAACATCATCCCTGCTGCACTGACGTGATGTAGTCGTAATCCCATTGCAATCACATTACACGCGCACTGGCTTTCGCTTCCTGATTCAGCCCTTGCATATGTGGCCAAGCCAAGTCACAACAACCAGAACCGAGTGCATACGTACGCCAATGCACGAAGGTTTCCGGTGGTATTTTATTCGTCATGCCCCGTAACATCAAAAATTACGTGTATTACCAGGAATCCTAGCGTGCGTCCCTGCCTCGCGGCCAATTTTTCCCCGCCAAACAATATCATCATCACATCAAAATTCAGTGCGTTTAGTCGCGGCGGGCGCGGCAGCAGAAAAAACCGTTCCTGTTTCCTTTTCATTGTGTCTTAGTTTTGCTGACTATACGTTTTCCGGACGTGCAAACCATTGTCAGAGAACGTTATGCTAAATTATTCGGTGTCGGTCTGGACAAACTAAAATAGCAAAAATGTCGAGAGAGCAAAAAGGTAGCGCCGCCGATTCAACACCGAACAAATAATGTTGCACGCTTCGTTTTTCTGGCCGTTCAGTTTCACAACACAAATTGATGAGGGACCATCACGCAAGATTTTCCGTGGGAAAAGCTTCCGGAAAAAATATCTAATGTGGAAGATATATTATACGTCCTCTGGGTTTATGCAGTCGTGCTAACCCAGATTATGTTCATTCTTCGAGCTAAATGACAAATGAGTCCTTATTTCCGAGATTTGAAGAAGCATAACGTGTGAAAAACTAAACTCGCATCGCAGAGAAACACAGAGTTTCCTACGTGACATAATCCAGAGAACAACCAATAACGTTGGTTGGCCTGCAAGCCCATGAAGTGCAGCCCACACTTTCAATCTTTCACTTCCCGAACTTCTTTCATAACATTTAGTCATTTTGAGCATGACAACTG
>JASAMV010005027.1:0-30711 GCA_030248065.1 Rhynchonema sp. JSB1_4
CAATTGACGTCGCAAAGAATCATCCTTGTCAACGACATTTTTGAACACAGAATCAACTGGAGACGAGTCCTCTGTTTTTGTCGCATACTTTGTGATGTATCTGTAACTCAAAAATCCAGTTGTCATATAAATAGCAGTATAATCAAACATAATAATAATGATTATCTACCTGACCACAGCTAACGAATCATCACCACAAAATTGAATGTCCATGTTTGCTCGCCACATCAACAACAATTTCGGATTGTACGGATTGATCCGTTCTTCCCCTGAACAGAAAACAAAAATGGTGAATTGTATTCGTCGCACAACGAGTCTCAAATACCAACACTAATCGCACAACTATAATCATAATTCTGCTGTCACTGAACTGGTCGCACAACTACCACCACAAAGAAAAGACTTGACCGCACAACTATTATTTAAAGCGTTTTTATTTATAATGCCATAATCAATGAAACCACAACATAAATACCTAAAAATAACCTTTAGCCCGTGCGATTTGCACCAAACTGTTGCGGCGACCTTTAGCGTCACGAGCCAATGCCTTTTCTGTTCCGTGAACAATCGTTCGCGAACACACAGATTGCGGATATTTGTATCGACAGGACGCCTGATCTGATTTCTTTCGTTTCCGCAGACAACTTGTTCCACACGAATGAGTCTGAAATAAACCAAAATAAAATAAAACAATAAATAATAAATAATAAACTAAAATAAAACAAAATAATCTCGTATTTTACAACGCCGTTCAACTAAGTTCACACACGCTCACCTGATACTTAGTCACCAAGTCATTCAATTCCGGATTTTCATTGGCACACGGAAGTTCGCACGTGATATACTGGTCGACGAAAGCGGCAATTACCTCACTATCATCAACGCCAATAAGAGGAGCACCGCCAATCCACAACAACATGTGCAGATGAGGAGCACCCCTAAAAATAAAATTAAAAAATATAATAAAAAAGCCCCACAACACAACCACGTGGTTACAGCTACCGTACACACAGCGCAGTGACTAGTCGCACAATTAACGCGGCGCATAATTAATCGCACAACCATTTATATTTTCCGACTCGACCGATTAGTCGGACAACTCGAAAGCATCAGGTTGTAATCACACAAAAATCTGTGAACAAACTGCAAAAATTGGTCACTGAACGTATTCCATTTAAAAGAAAACAAACTACACAACCAACCTATGTTGCGACTCCATCCTCACAAAGTAATGTTCAACCGGCCCCAGGATGCCAGGAGATTTATTGGAGGGCATCAAAACCGATTTCAGTGCCTCCCACCGACGGTTAAATTGTTCTGCGACAGTAACCGGCATGAGGTTACACGCGTTTCCCAAGCCCAACGTCGCCAAATCAATGTCACTATCAGCAATCCGCAACGCTTCACCCATGTCCGGCCAATGGTACTCTGTATACAAAAATTACAAGAAAACTTAAAACAAACAAGCGTGTTTGTAAAAATTAAAATACCCAAAACACACAGAAACTACAAAAACTACAGATAACCTACCAGCGCAAGACACCGTCAAAAAGAACGTCGGTGGTCGACATTGCTCACACATCGCATCCACATTTGAACGAACACGTCCCCAGTACATCGAGCCGCATCGAACGTTACCGGTTACATTGCTGATGTTTCGCTCCAAAGCCGGATCGCCTTTCAACAACCTCAAACATTAGAAAAATAACTTCACGCCAAAACTTTCCATGTTAACACGTAAAAAAACACGCATGAAAGACAGAAGACACACTTTGATCTCAAATCGTTTGGGGTCATTTTCATACCAACGCCCAACTTCCGCAGTTTCGCAACGTTGAGCATGGCATAGATTCCTGAATAACAATAATAGCAATAATATGTTAGCTATTCACAGAACGCAAAGTCAAGCTACATATCGTGTTCAAGGTTTGGCAAATTCCCTTTCAAAATTCTTTTTTTTAAATAAAAAGCTTTTTTTTCAAAAAAAGATTGCTCAACATGTACTGCAAACCAAATTTGAAAAGGAGCGTCTCAGAACGACATAAGGACTAAACAGATTAATATATTAACAGTTTACGTTTACATGCGCAAAAAGAATACTACAAGCATTTTCAAACCACGCACACATACAAGTATTTTCAAACGACACGTACATAAATGAGCCAAACATACCACTTTGAAGTTCACTGTGATTGATCAAATTCTGATTGAAAAACAGCCATCGGACCGAACGTCTAAATCGCGGGTCACGATGCTGCAGTCTGGCTTTCACATATTCGATCAACGTCAACCGGATGGGCCTCTCATGTGACGCGCCAAACCGACCACCTGGGCACAGGTCAAAAAATGTCGTGTGACTATCGTGCGGTTATAGTGTAGTTTAGTTGTGCGACCAGTATCAAGCTGCGGTCTTAATTGTACGACTATTTTCTGATGCTCGTCGCACAACTAGGCTGTGCGGGTATTGGCTGTGTGACTCGGTAGTGCGTGTGACGTTAATCGTGCGACTAGGTTATAGTGTAGTTTAGTTGTGCGACCAGTATCAAGTTGCGGTCTTAATTGTACGACAATTTCTGATGCTCGTCGCACAACTAGGCAGTGCGGGTATTATGGTAATGGCTGTGTGACTCGGTAGTGCATGTGATGTTAATCGTGCGACTAGATCACAGTCTAGTTTAGTTGTGCCACCAGTATCAAGTACGACTATTTTCTGATGCTCGTCGCACAACTAGGCGGTGCGGGTATTATGGTAAGGGTCGCACCTGGGTACAGGTCAGGAAAGCACTCCAATTCCAGCTCCGCCCGGTGTTCTCCGAGAGGTTGACCTTGAATTCGACTCTTCCTGAAAACAATGAGTGTGTTTCATGTTCAAATTCATAAAAAAACCAACAAAAATTAAACTTTTCTCACAAATAGATATCCTTTTCTTCCTGGTCTGACAACAAATCGGTCTGATTTATGGTGCTCTCCGACAACGATGTTATGCCGCCATCCAAAAATTGCAACCACGATCTGCCATCATCACCAGTTTTGGAAGAATCTAGAAAATTCACGTTTTTAAAATTCAAAACTATGGTTAACAGAAACAATCAACAAAAAAATCGCAACACCAAACCTGTCTCATCAACACAATCCCCATGTAGCTCGTCGGCAGCATCAGTGTCTTCGATGATCAAAACCCGTTCTTCGAAACGCTCGAACATTTTGTCCAAGTCCAGATTTTCAAAGTACGGATTCTTACGCGCTTTCAGTTGATCCATAACCGCGCGCACTTTTTTCATGCTCACTAGCTTCTGGAACCCTCGCTTAGCACCTTTAGGCAACGTCAATACAATCAGAGCGTTCCCAGTTGTTTGCCTCGTTCCGCTGACATGTCCATGGGTTTCCTCCCGATTTGTCGCCACGTGCACAGCATTTCCTAAACTCAAAGAAGAAACCATGTAGTCATACAACTATTATCGCAGCATATAGCAGCATAACGTATTGCAACAAACAACCATTCCAACCGAGACAAACATTTTACCCCTTAATCGTACAACTAACATCAACAAACACAGCAATTAGTCGCACAACCAGTTCTACTGGTGACAATTACCGAAACCCGTTAGTCGTGAAACTAACACCAACAACCATAGTACACAGTCGCACAACAAGTTCTTACACAACCTAGTACCAAACCCACTAGTCACAAAACTAACATCATCAAATATAATACTTAGTCGCACAACCAGTTTTGCCAGTACCAAACCAAACCCATTGATGACCAGAATACTGCCAAATAACCACCCAGCAAAGTTATTTTTGGGCAAGGATTAATCGTCCCTTTGCCTCTACACAGTCGCACAATCAGTCCTATAGTAACGTACGGCTGACCGTTAGTCGCACATGTAACGTAACCAACATGTGCCAGTCATCGTAACAAATACTAAAGTAACTAATTGTGCAACACGACACTAAAAGTAAAAGAAACAAGACTACATGATCTTGCACCAACCCTTCATTGCCCAACTGGTTACGCCACCACGGTCATTTTTGTACGGCTTCAACTGCACGCAGTGTACGAAGAACGCAGTTGGGACGACCAGTAACATTTCGATGTAGTTCAATTTGTCCATTCCCAGCACCGGATCATCAAGTCCTGAAGCGAAACAAGAAATATGAAAAACAGGGGAAGGACAAATAACCAAGAAACACATGAATAACAAATACAACATGAAGACCAAGACAGTAGACACAAAAACAAGCTCTAAAAACATGGACAACTTACCCATTCCGTTACCAGGTGAAAATTTCGGAACGACTTCCGTCTCAATCGAGGTCGAGCATCCACGATAGGAAACACAGACTACGAATGGTTCACCAAGTCGAAGCTTTTTGGCCGAATATTCGTTGCTGAGCGAATCCCAGTATTCCCTTGACACCAAGATCAACTTCCGTTTCTTCTTCAGTTTCACTCTGGTCGGCCTGTTCCATTCATCCAGCCGTTCTTCTTCATCTTCTGCAAGTTCCGGACCGACATCATGATTGATTTGCTGGCCTTCTTCCCGTTCAATGCGCTCTTCGTAGCACAAGTCTTCTGCATGTGTCTCATCCAGATCCAAACTTGTAATTTTTCGTTTTTCACTCGGCTTGCAACAGTTGCAGTCCTCGATTGAACATCGGACGTATCGATAAAACCGCAGCAACACTTGGTCGCGAGTCGCAGATCGACGCGTCACCTGAGCACTCTCAAAAGGAACGGCGACGCACACCATGAGTTTCTCTTCACGGTGTAAACGATTGCAAATTTCGCATGGACAACACGGAATGTCCAAAATTCGTCGCTTAAACTCGCGAAATGCATGGCTTTCATCAGCGAGCAGCTCCTTTTCATCCAAACGTGGCCGGCTGCAGCAAACCTCCGCTGTCTCAGCATCATCTTTCTGAGCCCTGAGGAAAGCAGATGCACCGACCTGTAAAACAAACCAAAACCAATTCTAACATTGAACACATGGACACAACAATACCACGTCATGCATCATGACAAAACAAAACAACTGGACACATGATGTGCACTACAACATATGAAACAGGCCTAAAACTGAGTTCAAAATGTATTATACGAAACCGCCCAACGACTCTATGACCAAGAACAGGCGACAACTAATTTTGTCCGTTACTAACCAATAATATGAACGCAACAGAACAAAAGACCAACCACTTTGGAGATCTCCTTCTCAATCTGTTTCAGCATACTGTACGTTGCTCGACGACCCTTGCTGACGCTGCAACATCGGTACAATGTCTGTACCAACAGCGCCAACCGTCTCATTTCGTACATTGTAGAGCGCAGCGATCGAATTTTGCTAAAAAAACACAAAAACAACTGTTTTACACGACAAATTTTACCAAAATCATCAGAAGTTCATAAACATCATCGACTAACCTGTAGTGAGGCCGCAATTTGTTCAACAATTCAAAGACGTCGGTGCATGCACTAATGTCATGAGCCGAATTAGTCGCGCACAGGCTGCACCACTGAATACGCTGCAGAGCCTTTCTCAAATGAAAAGTTGAATTGTATCTTTCTGCTGCATCATGCAATGTCGCCAAATGCTCATGCAGCCGCAGGTGCCAGTCATCAGGGTACGAATCAACGCAATCGACATCACAATCAGTACGTTGCTTCGGATACGGACCACGAATGGCAGCTGTAATATAAAGCACTATAGCAAACAACATGATCAGAAGCGAAACACAACACAGTTATAGTACTGATTGTTTGATGCCGAACAAAGCAAATTGTTGTACCTCCGTTAACTTCGGTAATTAGTCGTACAACTACCACCTTAAGTTACTGAAATTTCATGCCAATCCTGCGAAAACATCATAAAACGAGATCACTAGTCGTACAACTGCCATCCCGTTGTCAACTGAACAAAGCAAATTGTTGTACCTTCGTTAACTTCGGTAATTAGTCCTACAACTACCATCTTAAGTTACTGACATTTCATGCCAATCCAGCGAAAACGTCACAAAACGAGATCACTAGTCGTACAACTACCATGCCAAACGAAGGTTCATAATCGCACAACCAGCGCTCCCAGCGAAACAATACGAAAACCATATAACCGTAGAATTAACACTCCAACCTGCACTATCTAGTCGCACAACCAACAGTCCTATTTAAGTACCTAACCTACACACAATTAACGTGCACTAAAAACATTACCTAAGCAAGCTTCAGTTATGTCGGTCTCAAAATGAGGCACTTGATTGGCATCATCTTTGCCACCGAATAACTTCACATGGATGTCGTAGAGTAGTGGTTTGTCTGAAAAAAATTCAAAAGTACAAAATGTATACATCACATATATACACATCGTATGCGCAGAATTACCACATTATTTTCACGTGGTCAAACAAGCAACATTCAAACGAACCTGTTAGCAACCTGGTATCTGGCTGAATCTCAACCGACTCGTCACTTTCGTCGCCATCTTCTCCACCTGAATTTTGCACATTGTAAACATTGAAACAAAAAAGCACATCACAACCAAATACAACAAATAAACTAGCTTGTATCACAATCTGTGTCAATCACGTCATCGACTCCGCCGGCACCATCAAAACATGGGCGAGATCCTGTGCCACAAATTGATATTTATAACCGTATTTTACAAGATTAAAAATAATGAACAACAAATGCGCCGTAACAAACACACCGTATTCACCAGAGGAAACCTCTTTGGTCGCACATCTAAACTACACTATAACCTAGTCGCACGATTAACATCACACGCACTACCGAGTCACACAGCCAATACCAACACTGCCTAGTTGTGCGACGAGCATCGGAAAATAGTCGTACAATTAAGACAGCAACTTGAGACTGGCCGCACAACTAAACAGCATTATAACCTAGTCGCACGACTAACAGTCGTACAATTAAGACCAGAGCCACAAATTAATATTTATAACCGTATTTTAAAAGATTAAAAAATAAATAAACAACAAATATGCGAACCCGAACAGGAACTGGACACATCGGACAGCTCTTTTCTGCTCACATCATAGTCACCATCGGAAACCTCTTGGTCCACGGATTCATCTAAACGCAAGATACGTTTTAACAGACCAAAATATCCCCAATTTTCATAAAAAAATAAAATTGCCAAATTGTAATCAGAAATAATTTCAAACCTACCCATTCTGTCATTACGTTTCCTTTGTTCAGCATTGTCAAAGGCGTTATACATGTCGACGCCACCATCATCAACACCATCCTCATCATCGTCCGACACACAGAACGCACGGTCTTCGGCCGTTTCGACGAAATCATCATCTATATATATTGCAAATGGAAAAATAGTTAAGTATTGGTGGCGCGCAACATAATTAACACACCATGCTCTGAGAAAAAACTGCTTTCAAACACAACAAACCTTGCTCTTCTTCATCACTGCCATCACACAGTGCTTCGTCGTCGAACAAACCACCACGACGATTATCTAAAACATTTAAAAATTAACAAAACACCATGCAATATATAATGCTCTTCGCATAAATAGTTGTCCAACTAATTAATGGTCTGTGGATGAATAGTCGGGCGACTAATCAGAACACTGTTCCTAATTAGCTGTGCGACTAGTTAATGGTAGTTGTGCGACGAAGTTGAACGTTGGACAAACCTGGCAACATTTGGTTATCAAATCTCGGAAAAACTTGACGCCCAACTGAAATTGTTACATTTCCATATTGTACCAAGAAACCTAAAGGATACCCACACAAACCGATTCGGCTTCTCCGCTTTCTCGGAACGTTTGTCACGTCACTCAACGGCGAAACACACGAATTATCCACCGGTCGCTTTGCTCCCATATCTAGTCGTCTTCGGGCACCTGCACCTGCAGACAGTATTTTTAACGAAAAATACGAAAAAAATATGAAATAAAATATCAAATATGAAGTAAAAAGCAAACCATGTTCACGGTTGTCATGCGCCGATGTCTCAACGCGTGGACGCAACGTTCGGGCAATTTCAGCTACAAATGAGGGAAATGAAATCAAAAAACAACTCCGCATCACAATTTAATATAAAAAGAAACCTTCCACAAGAACCAACGTGGTGTGCGAAACTCCTCCGCTGCCATACGTTCCCTATCCTTCTGTCGTTGCAAGTTCTTTAGCCGCTCCCTTCGTCGACGCTGAGCCTCCGCTTCGTTGTACTCCTCTGCACCACAGACATGCTCCTGGACACCACCATAAATCTCGACCATTCGCTCGGCCATTTCCGAATTCGAACTTGCTTCGACCATCACATCGGCGCCCTTTTCGTAAAAGTTTTCGTCCAACTTCATAAACAATCCCCAAAATCTCCGTTCCGCACATTTCTTATAGGACATCAATCGATTTGCCAGCAGGTGGACATCACTCATTGTGACCGTCAAACGATTGCCCTGAAAACACCAGCAAAAAATTCAAGATAAATGATTACTAATAATGGATAGACCCAAAAACATAAAATAAAGCAATCTCAAACAATACCCAACGACACTTTAAACCAACCTCATCATCGAAAATGGGCACATCGTTTTCCAAGTTGCTGCCAACGTTCGCAACTAAGACGGCACTCAATCCTACAGGATCTGTCTTTTCCCGAATCTTCGTCCACCTCAATCGGTTGTACTTGCCCTTCTTCGGTCCAGCGTCTTTTTCTGAAAATTTATCAAACACAAAAAATAAATATTTAATTAAAAACTGTCACTCTTCACCCAGTGACAGTCCACGACCCAGTCGCACAACGAACCAATCCACAACCTAGTCGCACAACCAACAAATGCACCGCCCAGCCGCACAACCAACGCGACCAACTTATCCACAACCTAATCGCACAACCAACCAATCCACAAACTAGTTGCACAAGAAACGAGACCAACTTAGCCACGAGCTAGTCGCACAAACAACACACGGCCTAAGCGGACAACCAAGATGCACGGCCTTACTGAACAACGAACAGATACAAGAAACTCCTTGCTGTATTATAAATAAAAATAATGCAAGTAAGTAAGTAGGCAAGTATAAATATGTATAATGCAACAAAACTACAAACTTTCTGTCTCTTCCACCAATTCGTCATCACTGGCCTCCTGTGCATCAAGTATGTACATTGTTGTGCCTTGCTTGAGACGCTTAGCCAATGTCCAATAGATGTTCTCACCAAAGCCGTCACTAACGCCAGTATTCCTGCAACAAAATGAAAAAATGAGAAACTGAAACAAATTACATTCAATAGAATCAACAAGAATCCAACCAACTCTGAACTTTCAGACTGCTCAGCAACTGGCGACGCAATCGATTCGGGTGTCTGGTCTTGATGCCCACGACAACGACGTATACTGTCATAAAGTACCGTTCTTTATTTTTGGTGGAAAAAAAACGGTTTTTTTTCCGAAAAAAAACCGTTTTTTTTCCGAATATTTTTCCGAGGTCAGAAAATTTTCCTTTCGTCTCTGAAATGTGAGAAATATTGATTTTGAATTGGGATTTAAGTTTAAGGTCAGGTTCGAGGCTGAGATATTTTAGCGGGTAATTAATAACCACTTGATTACAAGAAGGTTAATAAAAACGCCGATGAAAAATGTATCCACCTGCTGATTGAAAACAATTTATTTTGATGTGCAGCGCACCAAAAAAAAAAGAAAAAAGAAAAAAGTGCAAAAAAAGAGGAGAAGAAGATAAAGCAACTCAACAATCAAAAGAGCAAGAAAAGAATGGCAAAACTATGATTATTCTTATCACTTCGATTATCGCGTTCGTGGTTCAGTCTCGCTTTCAGATTGATGTGGTTGTGTAATTTTTGTTGTTTTTCTTTGTGTGTCGTATGCGTTTCGTAATTCTTCGTCGCGAGCGTGTGATGGGGTTTTTGTCTTTTATTGAAAAACGAGGGAGTTTGAAAGATGGAAAATAAGAGTTAGATTTTTAAGAACTTCTTTTAAAAAAGAGCGAAAGAGTGTTTGTAGGTTTCATCAGGTCATATATTTCATAGAATTGGTGTGGGTTGTGAGTGTTGTTTTCCTTGTCATGGGGGGGTGGAGGAGGTATGAAATTCTTTAGGTAATTGGTGGTCGCTTGATGTTTTTTTGTCAGGGAAATATTGATTAGTGTAATGGTATTTTTTTTGTTGTTTTCTTTTTTAGTACCATCTATGTTAGCGCAGTTGGGGGTGGTCACGGGGGGGTACGTCTCCACGGGGGGTAGGGGTTGGGGGGGGGGGGGTGGGTGGGGGGCAGAATCTCCTTGGTTGCGAGGAGGTGAGGCGAAATGGTGGGGGGGGGGGGTGTGGGGATAGGCAGGCCCTAGTTGGGGCCCCTTTTAGTGTTCTCTTCTTCCCTCATAGTATTTTCGGTGTGGGTGGTGAAAATGGAGTGTGTTTCAGTGAATAGATTGTAAACGTGATTTGTCTTCTATTATTTGAGCGTTATAAACTTAATATGATCGGTTGGTCGGCTTACAATGAAGGCCACAAGCGTTAGCCAAAAATATTATTATTCGACTAAAGGACAAACCGACCGCAGGCCAAAATTGCTCTGTGTCAATTGTCTGTTGCAGCTTTGTGGCCGCCGCTTTGTGCTTCTGTTTGGTTGTTTTGTCGTTTTTCAATCGGGCTAATGCAGTCTCAATCGGCACACTGAAATGTTCCGTTCTGAGATCGATACAATGCGATGGTTGAAACAATATTGAAAAAAGCTTGGAAAACAGACATTACCTGTTCAGCTGCACTGCCCTTCCCGAGTCATGCAAGGAACTCCACCGCTGTTTGGCCGGCAAGCGCATTCCGACACTTTCAGCATCCGCAGCGTTCAGCTGTTTCACTCGTTCTTGCTTTAGCACTGCACATGGCGTGTGGTGATGCTGATAATCAACATCATGATAACAGATTGGTGAATCGTGAAGGTGTAAAAGATAGTAAAAGCAACGAGATTTTTCAATCCAACCTTGAAAAATTTGATTATTTTCACCAGTGTGGACTTAATGCGCGGTGCCAGCATTTGTTGAATGTCGTTTGCCAACAGGTCCAGGCTGTGTGGAGCGCAGCTGTAGATTGCAACATGCGGGAACTCCTTGTTCAGAATTGTCCCAGCGGCCTGTAACACGAACACATATGATATGACTAAAACGATGAAGACTATAGCGAGGAATAATTAAGTGAGGGAAAATGATATTGAAGAAAGGAAAACGATACAGCTTAATAGTTTTGTTTTCGCACCGTGTTCACGGACGCCGAATCCATGACAGCTCCCGAGATTTTCTCCGGCCCGATTTCGAGGATCACACGTTTGAGATCGGCGGCCACTGCTTTAGCATCGGCAATTCCTTCGCTAAAATTGCAGTTATTGTATAATGCGTACACAGTCTTTAAATTTAACATGGATCCCGTGGCGTGCTTTTTCAAACCTGCTCTTTGAGTAATCGTAGAACAATGACTCGGCCGAATCTGTATTGACCAGAAAGTTTGATATGTGAGCACCCCGACTTTCCGTATATCCATCAGTTGACAGGCACACAAATTTCGCGGCAGCGATTTTCAGAATAACCTGCTCATTTACGGTTCAGTCAATGGCAGTGATTAAGCATCAACACATCCCATGAATCATGAAAACATGTGAAACATAACCTCTACCCAACCTTTTTCATCAGTCTTTGATGTTCTTCGTCCAATAGAGTCGTTCTGTAGTATTCACGTGAGCGTAATTCGACCGCGGGTCGCGCCACACTGAATGCCCTTTTCAGATAGAAGTTTTCGAGCGAGCGATACGACATTCCTGAGGAAAAATAGAAATAAACACTTTTTCCCACCCTAGAATAGCTTTGATTGCTGGATTCAAAAATTAAATCTGACCTTCAACAATCATGTAGCGCAACAAATCCAAATGAATCTCGTGTTCTGTCCTTTTATCCACGATGTCAATCCCGAAGCTGCCCATCTTCTCCAGCCTCGGTGTTTTTGCTAACGCCATCGCCGATGAGGAGGCAGCGGTGCAATTAGCAACATGGTCCGAAACCGACTCATACTCGCTTGATAATTTGGCGGCTGAAACATTGACAGGTTACAAATTAACCTCGGATCGATAGTATTATACGATATAATTTGATGCCACTTCTATTTTGACAAGCGTATAAGTTGTGCAGAGCAAATTTTGCACTGGTCGTCACGCCATCAACAAACCAAATCTGAATCTGACAACACTAACACAAAGCATTATGTAAAACGTAGACTACCCACCTCTGCGTGGTTTCTTTGCGTTGGCCTGTTTGCTATGTCGCTTCAGCAGAGCTGCCCTGACCGCTGGTGTGATTGCGGTACACGGATTCTGGGTGTCAGTGCCAAGCAAATGATTTTTCATTCGCGTTGCATTATACTTGATTTTGTACGACATGCACACCTTGCACTCATACTTGTCTTGTCCATGTGCTGGCTGGAAGTATTGGTGAATAAAGTGCTTCGTTCGGCCCATGTTGTCAGTCAGCAATCAAAAGCGAGTGGAGTAACTGAACTACTAGGCAGCAGTAAGAAAACTTTTCGTTGCGTTCAGCCATTTTTGTTGTGAGTTCATCTCTCTCACCATTTTCAAATGAGCCACCAAATTTCAGAAATTGAGCAACCAGATTTTGGTAAATGAGCCACCAATGGGCCACCAGCCTGTTTTGAAAAAAAACATGACGATAACTTTTCAAATTTACAAAATACTGCTTGCCAAGTTCTGCTTCACTCCATCAAATGCAGAGGAAGGAAGAAGGGGAGAAAGAAGACAAGGAAGTTTAAAGTATGAATAAAATTAGTAGAATTTGAGCGGTAATGCAGTAGACTAGGAAAGAGAGGTTTGAATGAAAAGAAAAATAAAAAAAGGAGGGGGAGAGGGTTTGTTTGGGGTGGGGGGCGGGGGGGGGGGGTGTTGGTAGGGGGGTAGTGTAGAAAGTTTTATGAGTTTAATTTTTATACAGTAGTAAGATGGGGGTAGTGCAGCAGGTCGGGGCGGGTGGGGTTCCACTCAGTGTGTGGTACTTTGGGGGAGGGTAGGCTAGAGGTAAGAGGGAAAAATCGGGGGGGGGGGGGGGGGTAGTGTATGGGATTTTGGGGGGACTCGGTTTGGGGGTGGGGGAGATTTTTTTTGGGGCGGGTGTAGGGTACCGGTACCATACAAGTTTTTTCGTGTGCCTGTTCAGAAAGTACATGTAACGAGTAACGCGCAGCGCGAAATTTTTTGCGCTTTTTGGGGTTTTCGGTCGAAATTTGGGCATTTTTGACAGAAAAATGGGCATTCTGATAGCAAAAATCGAGGCGGGTAGGGGGTAGGGCCAATGGTGTAGCAGGGGGGGGTCCCCCTAGGTTTAGGTACAGTAGGTAGGTAGGTTGACGTTCCATCCTGGTACAGTAGGTAAGGTCGCCGCCCGGGCCCGGCGGCTGGTGCTGGTACAGTAAGTTGACCTGTGCAAAGACGGAGTGTGTACACGTACAGGTACAGAGTGTCCAACTGCACGAAAATCCACCAAGCATACCTAACCCCATTCCCATAATTAAGCTACAGTTGAGTTCTATTTCAGGCGCAGGCCTGCCGTTGGGCTGGCTTAGGATAGGCTTAGGCTTAGACACCAGCCAGCCTGAATCAAATCAAACACACAGCCACGACGAAAGACTGCTTTTTCTCTCGTGGACGCGTGCTCGGTGGGGTGGATTTCCGTAGAATTAGTCGCTCGTACAAATCGATGCAAAAACAAAAACATCAAACAACTTGTCCGTGTTTGAAGTTCGCCGACAATTGTTAAACATCACTGCTCATTTTCTCGCCCAAAACCGGAAGTAAACGCCGCCGCGCTCCCTTTTTTGTTTTTTTGCGCGGTTTTGAACACGTTTTTCTGATTCTATCACTGCTTCTGATCATGGTGCATCTTGAAACACAACATTTTTACCTCGGAAAAATAAACGGAAAAATATTTGGGTCTCGGAAAAAAAACGGTTTTTTTTCGGTTTTTTTTCCGGAAAAAAAACCGGTTTTTTTTCCGGCTGCCAGTATACAACGACGACGATCATACAACTTCTTGCGACACCGCTTCTCACTGCAGTTCGAAGTGCCGAAATCAAAATGTTAAAATCTGTCGAATTTGTTAGTTGTGCGACAACCACAACGAACTGAGAGTAACACGACGCCAACACAAACCCGAGCTCGAAGGTTGCAGGTTATTGCAACATTCATACGAGGCTGCTAATTTGGAAAATGTCACACGTTGTATAATACAACGGGGCACACTCTTTCTATTCGTTTTGCAAGAACACTACATCGGAAATCGGGCTTACTACTCATTCAAGCAGATACACAATAAAAAACACTTAAAACTAGTCGCTCGACTAACACTAACCGCGCAACTAAGCCGTACAAATGCATCACAAATCTCAACCCACCATATGCAACAAAACAGTGCACCCGAAACATTACCTTGACGCATGCTGCATCCTTCGAATACGTCTACGCTCATTTTCCGGCGTTCGATGGTAACGAGCACGTCGCTTTGCCCGTTCAGCTACAGAGTTTATACTTCGTTCTTGTTTCTTCATTTCAGCTTTTTTCTTTCTGGTTGATGCCGAATAATGTCTTTGTCCTTTTTTGTAGTCATCCCGTTGCTGTGATGACCATGAATGGCATTTTCCACAGAAGATCAAATGGTCACTTTCCCCAAAAATGTTATCCTCACTGTTGATGTGAATCTGAAACGGATCACAACTGTTTAGACCAAATAAGAAATAAACATTCATTAATAGTCTCAACCGCTCATGAATGCACACCAACTGTTTAGACGATACAAAAAAACAAAAAAACACTTTTAAATAAACAAAGAAACAGTTTTTTTTAAAAATAATAGCATTTGACGCACATTGTAATACCCTTGAAAAGCAGTCCTGTCTGCACATGGAATTGTAACTGTTTGTCTCTTCTCGTTCTTTGATGACCATGCACCATGGTGATCGCTGCATAGCCTCCGGTTGAGCAGCAGTGGTGCGCTACAACAATTGCACTGGCACGCAACAGGTTCGCTGTGGTCTTGATCCTAAACATTTTTTAAATAACCTAAAGCCGCAAACCAAGTTATTATTTTCAGCACAAAACAAAATGAAAACGAGCAAAAAACAAAACGCAAAAATAACCTCCGAAGAATGGTTATTCTGTTCAGCTGAATGTTTTTCACACAACAAATAATTGTTACTTCCATCGCCAATTCTGTTCGGTTTCAATTGAACGACACCAGCACGCACACAATCCTTCAAACGAGTTGAATCAAGGCTGCATCGCATTCGACAGTGAAGCACACAGCACTGCAATATACCAACGATAACTTTTCTTTAAAAATGCATCCAATGTTCATTAAACATACGTTCGACTCCAGTATAACTGTACTGATCCAAAGCATTGTCGCACAACTTGCCATCAATAATGTACACAATAGTCGCACGACTACCACATTGCAAAATCGCCAACAGGTAAAAGCAACAAGGTGAAATGTGCGCAGGAAATGGTGGCTATTGGGACTTCAAGTACTGTAAATCACTTTTCTGTAAATAATTTAAATTGTTCGTTGTCTCTTATCAAGAGTGTTTTTCTCTTTCTTTTTTCTTGTCATCAGTCCCGCTGGTAGTTGTGCGACTAGTGTTTGTACTTTGCAATTTTGCTTTTGCCAGTTTGCTATTTTGCGACTAGCGCGTAGATTCTTATGGCAAATAGTGCGACTAATGTCTGAAGTTTATGAGCCTAGTTGTGCAACTGTACTCAGGATCAATGCAGATATAACAATTCTCGAAAACTTTACATGTCAGCGAACCTGGAATCGACTCTGTTGCAAATCACTCGCATAAACTGATTCGTTTCGCGCCTCCAAACGATCCCTGGCAGACCAGCTTGAACAATTGCCACACACGTGCATGACAACGTGGTCGTTCGTGCCGGACGGGATAACCAAGACCTGCAGTACACACAATCTTTCAAAAGTTCGCTGTGATACACCAAGCGACAACTAAGAACAATATACCTCTTCATATTTTTTCAAGATCGACTCATCATGGCCGAAACATGACATCACCAGCTGAACTTTGTCGTTGGCACTGCACAGGTACCGATGCAGATCACATTTCTTTGCAGACATGACCATTTTAGCAGCGCACCCTTCGCAGTTGACAATCACAGTCTTGGACTCACTTTCCTGAAAAAAAAACTGAAATCCTGTGCTAAGCAAACAACTTAACGCAAAAACACTTTCCTGAAAAAAAAACTGAAATCCTGTGCTAAGCAAACAACTTAACGCAAAAACTGTCAACAAACCAAATCCTCGCTGTTTTCGTAGTGATTATCGTCACTGAGTTGTTGCCAGTGATCGACACACAGCATCTTGCGCGAATCGGCCACTCGGAAATCAGGCTTCAACTCGACAGCGCAAGCAACGCCAGAAATGTCCCGATCGCCCCATTTGTTGCAGCCCTTTGCACAGCACAATTTCTGAATAAAATAGTAACAAATAGTAACAAACAAAGAACAAAACGTCACTGACCTTCAATAAAAGAATTGCAAATGAACCATTACGAAGAAAATCGTAAAAACACCCGAGCTAACCTTTCTTTGCCACATATTCCGTCGCTCGGTGGACCAGTCGTGACACAAACCGCAAACGTGCATTGTGTCCTTGAAACCGCCCTTGGAAGTCTCGAACAACTGAAAATCAACAAAATAATTTCTTACGTGGCTGCAAGCATCACAAGCCATCCGATGAAACCTTTTCGTATTCCAGCAATGTTTTTTTGTCATAGTTTGCACATGACATAACGATAGAGTGTCCAGCAGCTGTGCGATGCACGTGACGACCACAAGTATCGCTCGAAAAGCGCAACGACTCCCCACAACCGACACACTTGCGGATGCACGGCTTGAATGGATCCTACGAACAAATAAATCATTGAATTTACAGCATATATTTCTTAACAGCGAAAAGCCCAATATTATTAAATTCGCCTACATGCGATGCATCATGACATTCCAATTGCGCATGATGATTGGCGCACAATTTCCCGTCCGCCTCGCTCACTCCCGGCTTCAACAAGGTCGCGCTCGAGTGAAATCGTGGAACAAATGCCACTTTGCCAGCGGAGCGACAACCGGCCACGATACACCGAGGCTGAAACGTTATTATAAATCGTTTCACAGGCGCAATACAAACTTTTTATTATAAGCGCACACCTAAAATCACAAACTGCGCTACCTAGCTCTACGACCAGTATCAGAAACTAGTCGCACAACGAGTTAGATAGTTGTACGACTAGCAAAAAACCTAGTCGTACAATGAAACCGGATATTGCGCTGCCCAGTTGTGCGACCAGCGTCAGAAAATAGTCGCACAACGAAATCCGGATTCTGCACCAGCTAGCAAAACGACTAGAATCACAAAGTAACAACATTGTCGCACAGGATCACAACCAAAACATGAACTTGCACATTTTACCTGTTTGGTCTTCCTTCGATTCGTCGTTGCGCTGGCATTCCACGACTTCTCGGTCAGGTTTGTGCTCTTTTTCAGCCGTCGGCTTTGTTCACGATGCGCAATGGGCTGCAAAATTAAATAACCCGTTCCACAATGAAAACAAAAAAGAAACTACTTAAATTCAATTATATAATAAGGAATCGGATAAGAATTAGATTATGACATACCACAATTTCGTTATTGTTCTGCGAGCTTGTCAATTCTGGTGCCACGGGTGGAATCTGAATATGCACATACATTTCCAAAACTTGAACCTGGAAACTAAAAAATTCAAAAATCATACATTTTCGGTATTGTCCATTGAAATCGTTGACTGAGTGTCATCATCTGACTCCATCGTCACAGATTCATCGCTGCCACAACTCGAAGCAGCATCGACTGAGGACTGACACAACGTGTTGTCTCCATTGTCTGTTCGGTTCTGCAAATAAAGTAAAACATTCGAGATACTTGATACTGGTTGATACTTGATACTGGTTGATACTTGATACTGGTCGCACAACTAAACTACACTATAACATAGTCGCACGACTAACAGTCGTACAATTAAGACCGCATCTTGATACTGGTCGCACAACTAAACCACACTACAGCCTAGTCGCACCCGCACTGCCTAGTTGTGCGGCGAGCAGCAGAAAACAGTCGTACAATTAAGACCACAACTTGATACTAGTCGCACAACTAAACCACACTACAGCCTAGTCGCACCCGCACTGACTAGTTGTGCGACGAGCATCAGAAAATAGTCGTACAATTAAGACCGCAACTTGATACTGGTCGCACAACTAAACCACACTACAGCCTAGTCGCACCCGCACTGCCTAGTTGTGCGACGAGCATCAGAAAATAGTCGTACAATTAAGACCACAACTTGATACTGGTCGCACAACTAAACTACACTACAGCCTAGTCGCACCCGCACTGCCTAGTTGTGCGACGAGCATCGGAAAATAGTCGTACAATTAAGACCGCAACTTGATAGTGGTCGAACAACTAAACTACACTATAACCTAGTCGCACGATTAACATCATACGCACTACCGAGTCACACAGCCAATACCCGCACTGCCTAGTTGTGCGACGAGCATCAGAAAATAGTCGTACAATTAAGACCGCAACTTGATACTGGTCGCACAACTAAACCACACTACAGCCTAGTCGCACCCGCACTGCCTAGTTGTGCGACGAGCATCAGAAAATAGTCGTACAATTAAGACCACAACTTGATACTGGTCGCACAACTAAACTACACTACAGCCTAGTCGCACCCGCACTGCCTAGTTGTGCGACGAGCATCGGAAAATAGTCGTACAATTAAGACCGCAACTTGATACTGGTCGCACAATCGTGCGACTAGATTATAGTTTAGTTTAGTTTAGTTTAGTTATCGTCGGGCAACCAGCACCACAAACTGTGAACCCAATCGCTCAGCTACAATCGCAAAACTGATAAAGCTAGTTTCTCACGATTTCCGTGTCCGGCATGGCTTCTTCGTCGACTGTGGTACCGGCATGGCTTCTTTCATCGGCACCATCCACTGACGAATCCGACGTCGCAGCGCCACTACCCACGCCTCGTCGGTTCTAAACACAACGAGAAAACAAAATACCATAATACCCGATTTATTCGACAAGCATCAGAAAATAGTCGTACAATTAAGACCGCAACTTGATAGTGGTCGAACAACTAAACTACACTATAACCTAGCCGCACGATTAACATCACACGCACTACCGAGTCACACGGCCAATACCCGCACTGCCTAGTTGTGCGACGAGCATCAGAAAATAGTCGTACAATTAAGACCGCAACTTGATACTGGTCGCACAACTAAACCACACTACAGCCTAGTCGCACCCGCACTGCCTAGTTGTGCGACGAGCATCAGAAAATAGTCGTACAATTAAGACCACAACTTGATACTGGTCGCACAACTAAACTACACTATAACCTAGTCGCACGATTAACATCACACGCACTATCGAATCACACGGCCAATACCCGCACTGCCTAGTTGTGCGACGAGCATCAAAAAATAGTCGTACAATTAAGACCGCAACTTGATACTGGTCGCACAACTAAACCACACTACAGCCTAGTCGCACCCGCACTGCCTAGTTGTGCGACGAGCATCAGAAAATAGTCGTACAATTAAGACCACAACTTGATACTGGTCGCACAACTAAACTACACTATAACCTAGTCGCACGATTAACATCACACGCACTATCGAATCACACGGCCAATACCCGCACTGCCTAGCTGTGCGACGAGCATCAGAAAATAGTCGTACAATTAAGACCGCAACTTGATACTGGTCGCACAACTAAACCACACTACAGCCTAGTCGCACCCGCACTGCCTAGTTGTGCGACGAGCATCAGAAAATAGTCGTACAATTAAGACCACAACTTGATACTGGTCGCACAACTAAACTACACTATAACCTAGTCGCACGATTAACATCACACGCACTATCGAATCACACGGCCAATACCCGCACTGCCTAGTTGTGCGACGAGCATCAGAAAATAGTCGTACAATTAAGACCGCAACTTGATACTGGTCGCACAACTAAACCACACTACAGCCTAGTCGCACCCGCACTGCCTAGTTGTGCGACGAGCATCAGAAAATAGTCGTACAATTAAGACCACAACTTGATGCTGATCGCACAACTAAACTACACTATAACCTAGTCGCACGACTAACAGTCGTACAATTAAGACCGCAACTTGATACTGGTCGCACAACTAAAGTACACTGTAACCTAGTCGCACAACTAACATAATATGCATTACCGAGTCACACAGCCATTACCATAATACCCGCACTGCCTGGTTGTCCGACAAGCACCAGAAAATAGTCGTACAATTAAGACCGCAACTTGATACTGGTCGCACAACTAAACCACACTACAGCCTAGTCGCACCCGCACTGCCTAGTTGTGCGACGAGCATCAGAAAATAGTCGTACAATTAAGACCACAACTTGATGCTGATCGCACAACTAAACTACACTATAACCTAGTCGCACGACTAACAATCGTACAATTAAGACCGCAACTTGATACTGGTCGCACAACTAAACTACACTATAACCGCACGATAGTCGCACGAATAACATCACACGCACTACCGAGTCACGCAGCCATTACCATAATACCCGCACTGCCTAGTTGTGCGAAGAGCATCAGAAAATAGTCGTACAATTAAGACCACTACTTGATACTGGTCGCACAACTAAACCACACTACAGCCTAGCCGCACCAGCACTGCCTAGTTGTGCAACGAGCATCAGAAAATAGTCGTACAATTAAGACCGCAACTTGATACTGGTCGCACAATCGTGCGACTATATTATAGTTTAGTTTAGTTTAGTTATCGTCGGGCAACCAGCACCACAAACTGTGAACCCAATCGCTCAGCTACAATCGCAAAACTGATAAAGCTAGTTTCTCACGATTTCCGTGTCCGGCATGGCTTCTTCGTCGACTGTGGTACCGGCATGGCTTCTTTCATCGGCACCATCCACTGACGAATCGGACGTCGCAGCGCCACTACCCACGCCTCGTCGGTTCTAAACACAACGAGAAAACAAAATACTATAATACCCGATTTATTCAACGAGCATCAGAAAATAGTCGTACAATTAAGACCGCAACTTGATACTAGTGGCACAACTAAACCACACTATAACATAGTCGCACGATTAACATCACACGCACTACCGCGTCACACAGCCATTACCATAATACCCGCACTGCCTGGTTGTCCGACAAGCACCAGAAAATAGTCGTACAATTAAGACCGCAACTTGATACTGGTCGCACAACTAAACCACACTACAGCCTAGTCGCACCCGCACTGCCTAGTTGTGCGACGAGCATCAGAAAATAGTCGTACAATTAAGACCACAACTTGATGCTGATCGCACAACTAAACTACACTATAACCTAGTCGCACGACTAACAATCGCACAATTAAGACCGCAACTTGATACTGGTCGCACAACTAAACTACACTATAACCGCACGATAGTCGCACGAATAACATCACACGCACTACCGAGTCACGCAGCCATTACCATAATACCCGCACTGCCTAGTTGTGCGAAAAGCATCAGAAAATAGTCGTACAATTAAGACCACTACTTGATACTGGTCGCACAACTAAACCACACTACAGCCTAGCCGCACCAGCACTGCCTAGTTGTGCAACGAGCATCAGAAAATAGTCGTACAATTAAGACCGCAACTTGATACTGGTCGCACAATCGTGCGACTATATTATAGTTTAGTTTAGTTTAGTTATCGTCGGGCAACCAGCACCACAAACTGTGAACCCAATCGCTCAGCTACAATCGCAAAACTGATAAAGCTAGTTTCTCACGATTTCCGTGTCCGGCATGGCTTCTTCGTCGACTGTGGTACCGGCATGGCTTCTTTCATCGGCACCATCCACTGACGAATCGGACGTCGCAGCGCCACTACCCACGCCTCGTCGGTTCTAAACACAACGAGAAAACAAAATACCATAATACCCGATTTATTCGACGAGCATCAGAAAATAGTCGTACAATTAAGACCGCAACTTGATACTAGTGGCACAACTAAACCACACTATAACATAGTCGCACGATTAACATCACACGCACTACCGCGTCACACAGCCATTACCATAATACCCGCACTGCCTAGCTGTGCGACGAGCACCAGAAAACAGTCGTACAATTAAGACCGCAACTTGATGCTGATCGCACAACTAAACTACACTATAACCTACTCGCACGACTAACAGTCGTACAATTAAGACCGCAACTTGATACTGGTCGCACAACTAAACTACACTATAACCTAGTCGCACGACTAACAGTCGTACAATTAAGACCGCAACTTGATACTGGTCGCACAACTAGACTACACTATAACCTAGTCGCACGACTAACATAATATGCATTACCGAGTCACACAGCCATTACCATAATACCCGCACTGCCTAGCTGTGCGACGAGCACCAGAAAACAGTCGTACCATTAAGACCGCAACTTGATGCTGATCGCACAACTAAACTACACTATAACCTACTCGCATGACTAACAGTCGTACAATTAAGACCGCAACTTGATACTGGTCGCACAACTAAACTACACTATAACCTAGTCGCACGACTAACATCACACGCACTACCGAGTCACACAGCCATTACCATAATACCCGCACTGCCTAGTTGTGCGACGAGCATCAGAAAGTAGTCGTACAATTAAGACCGCAACTTGATACCTGTTCTACTTGACACTCGAAATATGAAAAAACCAAAGAGGCAAAAAACTAACCAGGGAAGCCAACAATTTCTGATGATCTTTGGGGCATTTTAGTCTTGATTCGCCTGGCGGTCGTTTCTTCGGTCGATGTTGGTTGGTCTTCTTCGCCAATCGTTCGACGTTCAGTTGTTGCACGGTCTACAATCAACAAATTGTTGTTGTTGTTGTTGTTTTACTCATATTAAGATCATAAAATTCAAAAAGAAGCAACGCACAAACCTCAGCAGCCGGAGACAAAGCACCCGTCGACAGGTGGACATCGCGGGCCTTCAACTTGGTCATCTTTTTCTCGTCTTTCTTCGGACGGGGAATTGGGCCACCAACCGATAGACCCTAAAATATGAATTTGATATCGACGGCCAACAAAACAAAACAAGACAAACAAACAAAACAAACGGATGAAATATCAAACTGATGTATTCACTTACCGATGTTCCAGGTTCATTTGACCTATTTTCATCCGACCTTCCACCGTCCGCAGTTTTGCTTTTTTGGCCGATCTTACTGCCACCGTTGTTCTCTCGATTCTAAATTTTTTAGCACAACCCTGTCCATTGGACCATCCAATAAAAAAAACAATCAGACAAAACATAAACAAACCAGGTCATCAAAGTTTCCTGTTTTCTTTTTTCGCTTGATTTTGGCACGATCACAATTTCGTCGTCTGACTCGGTCTTCGGACAAACGACCGCCTCTCTTTTTTTTCGGCATTTTATGAGACAAGTACGAATTTTAATATAAATCGTTCAAATCGTTGAAAACTGAAAATGCACCATTTCCCGTAAAATCCACCATTTCCTGATTATTTACCGTGTTGTCAACAAACTACTGGAAAAAGGGAAAAACCTTCTTAGGCTCGGACCGGGCCGGTTCACAGATACCAAATCACAAACACAAACCAGTTTTCCCAAGAAAATTGTCTGCAATTTTGTTTTTTCCGACCATTTTTTCCTTTGACCCCAAAATCGGGCCCGGCCGACCTTCTTAGGCTCGGACCGGGCCCGGCTGTGCTTTTTTTGAAATCCCCCCGGCAGTGTAGTTCCTGGTCCGGGGGGGGAACAGGCGGTACCCCCCTTTTTTCGGAGGGGGAACAGACGTACCCACGTGGGGGGGGGGAAGGGGGGAGGGACCCGGAAGGGGGGGGGGCGGACCCAAATTTGGAGAAAAGTCATTTTTTGAGGTCGAAAATTTGGCTCATTTTTGCCCCTTTTTGGAAAAAAATCTCAATAAAAAGGGTATTTTGGCGATTTTTGACGACATTGACCTAAAAATCACACATTTTATGCCTAAAAATGCCTATTTTAGGCCAAAATTTGCCTATTTTAGGTAAAAATTGGGGGAGCAGACGTACCCGGAGGGGGAACAGTGGGGCAGGCGTACCATGGAGGGGGAACAGACGTATCCGAGGTGGGCCCCCCCCTCCCCCCCAGGAACTACACTGCCCCCCGGAAATACAACCCCAGCCTCCCCTCCCCAAGAAATACAGCCCGCCCCCCTAAAAGGTGTCAGTGCCCGGTTCACAGATACCAAATCACAAACACAAACCAGTTTTCCCGAGAAAATTTTCTGCAATTTTGTTTTTTCCGACCATTTTTTCCTTTGACCCAAAATCGGGCCCGGCCGACCTTCTTAGGCTCGGGCCGGGCTGTGCTTTTTTTGAAATCCCCCCGGAAATACAACCCCAGCCTCCCCCCTCCAAGAAATACAACCCGCCCCATAAAATGTGTCTGTGCCTCTAGACGACTAGTTTTCTACCTCAAAAAATGACTTTTTCCTGATTTTAGGTCTTCCCCCTCCCCCCTCCAGGGAGGTACACTAATTTCCCCGCCGGACCAGGGCTGTATTTCTCTTGGGGGAGGGGGGCAGGGACGGGGCTGGGGCTGTATTTCCTGGGGGGGATTTCAAAAAAGCACAGCCCGGCCCGGTCCGAGCCTAAGAAGGTCGGCCCGGCCCGATTTTGGGGTCAAAGGAAAAATGGTCGGAAAAAACAAAATTTCAGAAAATTTTCTTCGGGGAAACCGGTTTGTGTTTGTGATTCGGTATCTGTGAACCGGGTCGGCCCGGCCCGATTTTGGGGTCAACCCCAGCCCCCAACGCCCCATAAAATGTGTCTGTGCCTCTAGACGACTAGTTTTCTACCTCAAAAAATGACTTTTTCCTGATTTTAGGTCTTCCCCCCTCCCCCCTCCAGGGAGGTACACTAATTTCCCCGCCGGACCAGGGCTGTATTTCTCTTGGGGGAGGGGGGCAGGGGGCGGGGCTGGGGCTGTATTTCCGGGGGGATTTCAAAAAAGCACAGCCCGGCCCGGTCCGAGCCTAAGAAGGTCGGCCCGGCCCGATTTTGGGGTCAAAGGAAAAAATGGTCGGAAAAACAAAATTTCAGAAAATTTTCTTCGGGGAAACTGGTTTGTGTTTGTGATTCGGTATCTGTGAACCGGGTCGGCCCGGCCCGATTTTGGGGTCAACCCCAGCCCCCAACCCCCACCCCCCAAGAAATACAGCCCCCCCCTAAAAGGGGTCAGTGAAAAAATTCAGCCCTCCATCTTAACCCCCTAAAGGTTAACTCGATAGGTACCTCTTTGTAGTGGGAATGTCCGACACTGTCCTCCTTGGGGTGGTTCCCCAAGTGCAGTGGGTGCGGGCCTATTTACCTCACCTGAGTCTTGCGTGAAAAAATAAAAAAGAAAAAGAAAATAAGTAGAAAAGTCACGGAGCAAAGAAAGCGCGCGAACGGACAACCAATCAGCAGCTACATAAGCGCTGCCCGCAAGGCACACGCGCGCGAATTCAAAATTAACACATGCAAAGTGAAAGAATTGCCTTGAAAGCCTGCATTGATGCAATTTTGTTGTTGTTGTTGTTGCTCAAAAACAATTGTTGTTGTTGTTGCCTCAAAAACAATCAAAACATCGCAAATCAATCAAACCACATTTACCACAAACCACACCTCGCGAACCCAAACTCGCATACAAATTTTACCACTTTTGGGTGACCCAAAAAACCGGTTTTTACAGGGTGGACCGATCTGAACTTTTCACACTTCATTAACCTCCAGACGGACTCACAAAAACAATCAAAACACCCCTCAACACAAACCACGTTAAACCGCGCCAACCTCGCGAACCTGAACTCGAACACAAATTTCACCGCTTTTTGGGTGACCCAAAAAACCGGTTTTTACAGGATGGACCGATCTGAACTTTTCACACTTCTTTGACCTCCAGACGGACTCTGAAAAACAGTAAAAACATTGCTCAACTCGAACCACATTAAACCGCGCCAACCTCGCAAACCTGAACTCGAACACAAATTTTACCACTTTTTGGGTGACCCAAAAACCCGTTTTTACAGGGTGGACCAATCTGAAGTTTTCATCACTTTCAAACCCGCAGACAGGCTCTCCAAACCAATCAAACTATCAACCAAAACAAGTCACACACGGTCAGAATAATGCTCACAAAAACACTAGTTGTCCGACTAACCACCAAAAACTAAGTGAAACTTCACCGGCCGTTTTCTCGCGATAGAAGCGATATTATTTTTTTTGTACATAGATAGCCGCGCTCCCCACGACTAGACGAATCGAACGATACATGGTCATCGAACGACTAGACGAATCGAACCACACACGGTCAGAATAATGCTCACAAAAAACTAGTCGTCCGACTAACCACCAGTGAAACATCACCGGCCGTTTTCTCGCGATAGAAGCGATATTATTTTTTTGTACATAGATGGGCACGGTCTCCACGACTAGACGAATCGAACGATATACGACTTGCCCGGCCTGATTCAGGATCCTTAGCGCGGTTGTCAACTGTCGCACTTTATGGGGCCGCCGGACACACAAATTTTCGGGTGGCTGAAAAACACCTTTCTACTGGGTGGATCGAGCTGAAATTTTCAGCGTTTTGTAACGGCTGGACTCCCACTCCAAAACAATCAAAACATCATTAAAAACCAATCACACGTCACCACGCCAGAACCCCCGTTTTTAACACACAAGGTATAGGCAAAAACCACTAAATCCAGCCTGATGATGTTTCACTTGAGAATTTCGAAAAAAAATTTCCGCGGTCTCTCATCCTACCGAACTGTCCTTCCGATAGACATATTACAAACCCCGCAACGCAAAACCGCGATCGTTCGGTTCCCAACCAAGGTATACGGAGGTTAACGGCCGTTAACCCCGACCAAACAACAAACAAAAAAAAAAAAAAAACAACATCACAAAGCAACGACTTGAAAATCTATTTTCTAAATCTGGGTTTCTGATACCTAGTCTTCATTTTCTGAAAAAATGACTGCAAACAAACGCAGTGAACGATCAATTGAAGAGTCACTTTAACAGCTTATCACATATGCGTGCAGGTGCAGCGTGCTTTACAAATGCGTGCAGTTACTGCATGCGTGCCTTACTTTATACAACAAGTTTCGCGAGAATTTGAAAATGAGAACCGCGTTGCAGATTCAGGAACAGTTATTATACTTTCGAAATTCTCCAATGCCCATATATTGGTCGCACAATGACTTTATAAGAATTGGTCAAATTTGTTTCCTGAATCGTAAAGAGGGAAAGTGACGGGGCAATGACGTTGCGTTGCGTGATCGCACACAAAGCATGTAGTGAAGGGAATGTTTCAGACTTGCGGCAACGTGGTTGATCTGCTAGATTATTTTCAGCTGAAAATGTTTTGTGAGAATCACAAATAGCACAGTGGTTAAGAGTGACTGAACCTGAAAATCAGGATTGATTTGACGAATTCTTATGTGGTCATTGTGCGACCAATAGAAGCAATGAAGAACCACGCATCAAAGACAGACAACCGAGCAAAGGCCCATGCTGATGTTTCATGCATTGAGTGCAACTTCCAACTTCGCTTAGAAAAGTTCTTATGTTGGTGTTGTATCGTGTCTCGAACAGTTTGGAAAGCACCTGAACACATGAGCAAGTGACATCTGTCTGTCTTACAACAAAAGAGTTGATGATTACCACGCAGTTCTAATTGAACTGGCGTTGTTTCCATAAAGATGAACGAGCCCAGAAGAGATGTTATGCAGTGGGCAGGAAACCTGCGTGCGAGCAGTGTACCGCACACATGCTCTCTGAGGCTCTCCTGCTGCGCAACTCGTTTCACACGCTGTGCACCACAGACACACGTTGCTAGCTGGCTGATGTTACACGCAAGCACGTATTATTATATAAAAAGAGTTCGAGTTTGGTTCTCGTTAACCTGCGCGTCAACTGCTCGTTCACTGAGCGAACTCGATTTAGAACGCGTTCCGAACTCGTTCTTCTGAACTCGATTAGACGTCAATCAGAAGCGAGTGGTGAGGCAGGGGATTGGGTAATTTATGCCATATTCCCATTTGTCATTCCGAATATCGTTGTTCAAAATCGCTCAAACTTGACGATGGAACTTGGGTTATACAGAGCCGCATGTTTCTGATTTAACTGCAAAGATAATCACAATGAAAAAACAGCCACGCCCTTTGGCAAATGCCAAACTCTGGTGCTCAGGAGGACACTACGTGGAAATGTGAACCTGTGGTGATATTTGATCCGATTTGTTGTGTGACTGCGCGTGAAGACAAGTTGAAATGCAGTTTCACGATTCAAGCAACTCCAAAGCGTATCGTAATGTATAGGAATTGTCGATGTATGGTATTCCGTAACGTAACGCAAAGTAATAAGTAAAGGGTCATAATTGACGACCGCGTTGTTTGTGCTCCCTTGAACGACCAGATTGCTTGTATAATTATACAGCGTTTTGCACAATTAGTTCAACTAGTGGCTGTCGTTGTCAAACCTCGTGTAGTATACCCGAACCGTCGATTTCGTTAGTTGGTCGTTGCTATTACTACGCATTATGATTGTGTTGCGTACAATTGTAGTTGACAAAAAGCCGCTGGTTAGCGGAGCGGCGCACTCACTTTTTGCTTCAGTCAGGTTTGCTCACCTGAGGAACCAGACCTTGGATACAATTCGAAATAAATGTCATCGTCACGCATGATCGCTAAGCTGCAATACCTACCAACATGCGTTCGTTTGGGCTTTATGGTAAAAGCGCTACGCTTATTACCTTCCTTCGGTTGATCAAAGCTCAATGACAACTGTAGTTCCATATAGAGTTCTCCAGTTTCCTTCCATCCACATGTCAAAGTTACATGCGTGTCTCGCAACGCGCATTGGACGTATAGTGCGTATGGTGTGTGTATGTGTCTGTGTGTCATTCGGTTTTGCGAAACCTCCACGACCAAAGGAAAAGGAGGGTCTAACGCGCTGTTATCACTAGCATTAACAGGCACTGTTGCTGCTTCTTCAGGCACGACAACGACACGACTGACGCTCTGTCATTTACCAGGCCGCAGCAACAACACGCATCCTCTTACTTGTGACTTTGCTTGCTTCGCTCTGTGTTCGCTTTCTGCTTTTCGTCGTTCTTGTTCTTTATAAACAGGAAAAACATCGAAACGATACCCCATACCACCAACACGTATAAGTCTGCTGTGCACTGCGCAGCTCACCACCGTATTAGCCTGAATGTCTTTTGGTCATGTCCATTGGTGGAGCTCTCGATAACTTTTTTATCCCATTCGGACACGCAACGAACACAAATGCACGGACCTTTAACTGGTCTCTGGCCCATCTTTGCTGGCAAACTCCGACTGAGTGTCCGCGTTCGTCTGGCAGCAGTTTGTCGATTGTCAAACTACATTTCATTGTCTTGTCAGCGGTTGCGTCGCGTCTTATTGGCTTCGCAAATTGACTACTTTCTGATGTGGCTGTGTGAGTGCGCATGATGCATCGTCCTGCCACCGGGAGCGTTTGCGAATAAGAAAAATGCGCACAGCATCGCATCTTCTGTCGTCTGATTGATGTTCGGCGCCCCCGATGTCAACGTGCGTAAAAACGACACCGGACGCTGTGTGCTCTTATCGCCTCCATGTGTATTGAATACACACACAAAGTTAAAGAGCTCTGATGCTATAACGGTTATGATGTTTGTTTGTGCCATCTTGAACGTGTACTGTGCAAAGCCATGACCATTCTAAAGTGTTGTTGAGAAAGAGCAGGTTATTTGTATTTTGCTATTTTATTTCTCATATCACACCAGGTTCGTGCCATTCAGCTAACTGTGCTTATTGCAACGCTGCCATCAGCTGTGTTTTCCTCCGTCCAGAGTATCTCCACTACTGTTGTTATTGCCGGCATCCCGCAGATCGTTGCTGAACCCCAGATTGCTATTGGTATCAAATACATAGAGTATATCATGTTCAGCAGATCTCTAACTTAGGCTGGGTCTGATGTGCTGAGTGATGTTGGGATCTTTTCAGAAGAGGGATGTACTGGGGGTGGGGGGGGCGTTGAACATCTCGCCGACGGGTGAACGCATCAGTAACGGGAAGAACCTTTTTGTCTTCCTTTTTGCAGTTCCAAAGCATTTTCTCAATGCCGTCCGACCATGTGAAAGTAAGTGGAACAAACAGAAAAGTTTGGAGCTTGTTTATGGGGAGGTATAGTTGAATACACAAGGGGAACAGGGGGCAAAATTCTTGAAAATTTGAAAATTGGGGAACATTTAGGGGAAAAAATTGACCTTTCTGGGAAAAGTGCCACCCCGCAAAAACTCAAGCTTTGTATCTGAATCTTGGCCATCTTCCTTTCTTCCATCTCTTGCGTATAAGTCCAATGTTTTTATTCATCTAGCTTGGCCCTCGCCATCGCCGCTTTTTGGGAAACCCGACACGAACAGTTGGAACAGTGGGGCTTCCTAAACCTCACCGACCTCACCAGCCTCACCACCCTCACCCACCCTAAACCTCACC
>JASAMV010005029.1:0-23735 GCA_030248065.1 Rhynchonema sp. JSB1_4
CCTCGAAAAACACACCAAGCACTTGATACGTGCGGCACCAAAAGTCCAAATTTGGCGCAAAACTGGGTAAGTGAGGTCCTGAGGAGAGTGGCAGGTTGAATTCCGCTCCACATGCGCTTTTTGTTTCGCGGCCTTTTCTAAACACAAAGAAATTAAAAATGAAAAGCACGGTCAGTTCTTGTTCAACCCGATGTCATCGCGGAAGTTTTTACCGTCCTGAAATTTGATATCATGTATTGAACCGTAACTGGACTGTTTGGACCGCAAAACGAAGAATCTGAAAAGAAAGGGAATGTCAGATTTTTCAGAGGAGTGCCGGGCCTGAATTACTGGAATGAATACAAATAAGCGGCGTGATTAATGCGGGCGGTGCACATAATGCCTATGGCCCTTGTCCGACCGCTTGAGATAGAATCTGTAAATCTTTGCTTGGTGCACTTCAACTACTGTATAAATGGACATAAGGGACAAAAGCGCACCACTTTTCTTCCCTACATTTTGATTTTGAACAAGCAGATGACAGAAATGCTGAAATCGGCCAGACATTATTATGATTTTTGTGAATGGAATAGCAGAAACTCGACCGATCTCGACCCACATGTGTACAGTATTCAGTTCCAAAGTCTCACAGTGGGTACTTCGTAACACTTTGTGAATTTTCTTTCGCATTCCTGTACATACGTATTATGTGAAGCAGGTTCAAAGACCAAATGTGAATAAGTGAACGAACACTGATCTAATACGATAGGACTGCAGATGTATGGGATTGATTGATTGATGTGCAAGTCGCGCACACAACTCTGAGTCAGAATATTGGTGCCGTGCGTGTGAGCATGCATATTGCACAGCCGGCGCTTGGTATGCTTATACGCACGGCACCAAATGTTCTGTTTTCAGTCAACTGGTTTCTTTGCGATCTCAATGGACTGGAACCCTGTGGAGACATACAAATATGTAGTACACAGGCGGCTGCTCATAAAACGTTGAACGGATATCTTGTCATTGATAATGGAACGAATTGCGCTGGAAATGCTTCGTAACGAACTGAGTGATGGTCAAAGGCTTTCATAGGATCCGCCTTCGCGTCAAAGCGGGCGCGTTAGTATGACAAATGGGTATGATAGCCTTGCAGTATAGCAGCGTGCGGCATGCGGATAAACACCGGACTTTATCCCATATTCATAAATGTTACTATAAATATGCGGGGATTTCCGGTTTACGACCATGTGTTAAGGTCTTGGGAAACGCTTGGACTTACTGCTACCGTTCCATTACTCTTGGTGTCGGTAAACCCATAAAATATGGACGCATTTTGCGCAAGACGTTACGCCATATGTGCTAATAAACAAATTTGTCCACATCTTTGTATAAAGTTTTCACAACATATATACCACGCACAAATACATTATTATTTCAGCACGTAGTGCACTTCACTTCAGTATCTACTGCGAGTGCACAAGCAAAATTGAAGAAATCTAGTGCGAGATAAATATTACTGAAACAGAAAGTTTATCATCGCGTACTATCAACAGTGGTATAGCTTATGCCAAGATTTGCAGGATTTTATGTTATACATACATCTGCAAGTGGGTACTATGCAATCCTGCCATGCACCAGGTGCAGTGAAGTGCATCTAATTTCACAGCGGGTTGCTTACGATGACAGCAATAGCGGGTGGTAAGTAAATTCTGAAAAATTATTTGGTGCCGTGCACATAAGCATTGGCTTTCAGTTATGAGCAAGTCTCTTGGCGTTTATAAAAGTGCGCAATATGTTTATACACACGTCATTAAACTTTTCTCTTATATTTACAAAACTCGAATCCCAATCTGTGTGTTCTATCGATTTTCTGTTGACAGATTTACACACTATCGACTTGCCCTTGGATTTTCGCATATTCCAGTTTAAGGGAAACGCCAGCTAGCGATCACAAGATTGTGTATTACGGTAACGCAATAGAGTGACGGGTTGTGTAGAACGTGGTCGTTTATATAGCACACATCATGGCATCAGACGAGTCAATCTTAGACACATCGAGAATAGCGCAGGTGTCGGGACTATTCGACTGAAATGTTTATCTTTACGCACTGTCTTCCACATTACATCAGTTATGAAGATAATTACAGCAATTAAAGAAAGTAAAAATGAGGACGGAATTTAAGACAAAGCAAAAGAAACGTCAGAAATGAATGTTTTAGGAATATGCTCAAAAAATGAATAAATCACACAACACTGCTGAAAAAAGTTGTCGCATATTTTCGATTATTAGTATTGGTGTTTACACAATCAACGATATGAAATTTTTAAAACTTGCCCTGACAGCAATCTTATGCACGCACAAAAAATATGAGCAAACATAAAATAACCTTAGAGCCGGTAACATTGTGACGAAAATGATTTTTGGCGCGTTCAAAATTGTTTGAGAACCCAGCCAAGGGTGATAATGGGCGAATCACAGGCAGGAATGATAAAAAAAGGTGAAATGGCCAACTTTAGAATAAATGACGCAAACATTATTCGCACAAAAATGTAAGAAAAGAAAAAAAACGCATTTGAAGAAAAGCCAATAACAGGGTAGGCCGAAGCACTGAATCATCGCTTTTAGTCGTGTGGAATTTTCAATTGAAAATTTGTACAAACGTTAAGTCAAGCGATTTTAAACCCAATGGTTTGCTGTGTGTGTGTCATCGGATATGTGAGCAAAAAAGTGGGTATTGGTATATTTCGAGTCAAGTCACAAGCGACATTTGGGTCAAGCTCAGGCTTGGGCTAAAGCAATGTGCCTGATCTGCATATTCAGGACTATCAGAGGTACGTACAATCGACGTAATCCTGTTTATAATGATGGGATTAGCAAGCACTTTTGACCCCATGAAGAACATTTATTGCCGAAAAAATGGCGGTAACTATGTAGCACTTTGAAAACTCGATGCACGAGATATGATACACGAGGTGCATCAGTACCCAGAAATGCGACATTTTTATGAGACTGATTTGTTGAATGCATTTAAACATAATCAACAGTCACATTTTTTGACAGAAAGATGCAGCATACATTATGTTGGAGAAACAACCATGTGCACCATAATCATTCAAAATCGCGTGCATCATAAATGCTGTGCAGAGTCATTAATCAAAATTTCATAAAAACAATAAATCTGAAAATTTTGGAAATAAATTCTAAGACATCATGTGATGCATTGCATTGGAAGCGGGAAACATGGGTCAGCAGAGGCAAAACAACGAGCATTAAAGGGTAGTATAAAATCAAATCTTATAAAAATATAAACGTGCATAATTCATAATTTTATGGTTTTCAGCACGCTGGCTTGGCGTTTGCAATAATCAGAAAATAGGATTAAAATCAGTGACCGCGCTTGAAAACCACAATTTGGGTTGGGACATTAGTGCTATTCTGATGGTTTTTCTGAACAGAAACGTGCATGACTGGCTCTTGCAGCTTTTTTGGAGAAAAATTCAATTCTGTTGGAAAATCAAAGCGCGTGACAGAACTGATTTAATCGGGCAAATTGCACTTTATATTCAAGAAAGAAAAAACAGTTTGGTAAACACATTTCAAAGTTCCTGATCACATGGATTCAAAAACTTGGTATGCGTAATCAATGATGAAGGAAATAAAATAAATTTCTGTCGAAACGTTTGCGTGCGGAAAAAATGACGATGAAGTGAACATAAAAAACAAATATTCAGAAACGCTCAGAGTGACCCCATAAAAACGGCAGGAAATAACTTAGTCTCGCTGAACGAAAAGTTTTCAAAAGCGTTGTCTGTCTGTGGGAACGGTAGTCAAAAAAGAATTTATTTACTTTTTTGTACCGATTGCAGACACATACTGTAGATGATACAAACTATTCACAGAGATGTTGTTGAAAGAATGTAATCTACATACTTTTTCAAGAATAAACTGATGAACGGTTTTTCATCTTCAACCAACGGGGTACTAAAACCGTGATCTATCGAACCACAGGCGTATTTTAAAGCTATGTTAAATTGATAAATCTGAAATTGCCTGAACTTTAAAGGCAACACCATAGTGTGGACGAGGTTTTGGAATGTTTCACTAGAGTCGTAACCTGAGCCCAAATCCCCTCCTCTTCTCGAACACCAAGCAAAACCCTGTATTTTGATAATATTAGGGCCATGTGCACAACGTTTTTTCTGGTTCCCAGTGCTGTGCATACATACATAGCTTTTTCACAGATGTTTCATTGTGACTATGCTTTGTGACACATCACAAAACGCTTTGCTTATGCGCGCGGTACTAAAATTGACAGTATTGCCGATACAATGGCGGTTTCTATATATAAACCAAGGGCGAATGCCGTTCAAGCATAAAAATGCGTATTACAACCTGCAAAACACATCGCCGCTATGGGTACACATGTACATGCTTTGTTTTCTTCGTCTGGGGCCTGCGCGCCCGTTGTTGGTCTGTGCGCGCGCGGTTTCTCTGCCGTTGATTTCTCTGTCGTCCCGGGTTGCGGTTTCGGTAATAATTGGACGATAATTTGTGTGTTTTCTGTTTCCGCGCTTTTCGCTTTTTTTCCGGCTTTTGTGTCGCTCTTTTTTGTCCCTTGTGGGTGATCTCACATATCAAATTGTGCGCGTGTATAATTTGTATGTCACCAGGATTTATGCCCCAGTTTGTTCTTTCTGTTCGTTCGTTTTTCTGCTGGCTTTTTCTTTGTCGCTGAATTTGTGTCCATCTCGATGTTTTTGTGTTTTGTGCGCGGTCTTTTCTTTCATGTATACAGGCTGGACCTTTTGTGGTTGTCCACTTTTTTCCTTTTTCTTCCCCCTTTCCTTTCAATTTCCAAAAAAAAAACCCCTCTTTTTCATCTTAAATACCATTATATATAACCAAGATTATCACAATGAATGAACACATTAACAGGAAGCTGATTGTACTTTGTTGTGTATCCGTATGCATCATACACATCGGTGAAATAAGACCCACACTGTATAACGGTCGCGCAGTGTGCAAACTTTGGGCCACCCTACCCTAAACTGAGATTAGGGGCGATGTGTCTCATGTTGCATCCGTTACAAGTTGAAAGCAACGTTGTAATACGGGCGATGCTATACTTTACGTGCGCCCGTAATTCGCCCGTAATTCGCCCCTTCTCGCCCCTCTCGCCCGTCTCGCCCGTCGGGATGATTGGCCCGTGGGGCTGCTGGTGATGGGCAGAGGAATTTTTGGCAGAACAAGTACTATTGGTATCAACGCCAGGTTGTGCTGCGGAATAAATAATGAATGAAAATTATAAAGTGGTACTACTTTGGTATATAAACAGATAGGAACATGGGAACATTCCATCTGTGAGTACTATATGCTTTTTGGATGGAATCCTGAATAATTTTAGTGCCATGTATATAAGCGTGGTAAAGGGCGCAACAAGTGCCCACACAACACAAAGGAGTATCTCAGTGGCACTGCTCCAAAAATTCGAAGCAAGTCCAGCGGCATCGCTTTTGCGTACGGCACAAATATTTATTCTGAATATTCAGCATTCGCAAGCAAAATGTGATTCATTCGTGTGATATCCATAGTACAGGATCGCTACCCAGACAGCGCGGTGCTATGAAAGTCAGAAAATGCTCACGTTAGGATTTCAGTGCATGAAATTTTTATTGAAACAAGGGCACGCAGAAATTTTAGTATGAAAACTGACACAAATTTTCACCTTTCACTGTGCGTGGAGTGAGATTGAGATGCGGATCAATAATATCCCTTTTCTACATAGCGTGAACAAGAGAGGCGGGGCTGTTGCTCACCACAAGATAAACAACCACTCTATCTTTTTCTCTTCACAAATTTTTTTGTGAGAAAAACCCACAATGTGAAAAACAAGGTGCACTTTATTCGCGCAACTGTGTTACGGAGCTGTTTTTTGCTGAACAAGTGGAAAAAATGTTGAGAGATACTCTATTCAAATCTGAAAGCTTCGACAAAGGTCGTACGGGAGCTTTCGGAAGCCGTTTTCTAGCTAAAATGTTTTACGGGGATCAACATTGGTTAGTGACAAGCATAAATTGAACATTTTAGTTTACAACAGTGGATATGAACTGTACAAAAATAATTATTTTGTTTAAAGTTTATAGAACGAGACGCATTCGCAGTGACGATGACCTGTTGCACCAGCCGTCGGTGAGAACAAGGTAGAATCGGGCAGGGAACAAAAAAGATCACACCGCACTCAATTCCAAAACCATACGAAAATGCCCAAACATGTCATAAACAGAATTTGTGACAGCGCACTTTTGAAGATTGGCAAGTCAGGCTGATTATGTCAACCAACTCAATGATTATGCATAAAAACATCTAAACATCGGGCCATGGCGCGAACGGTTTGTGTTTTTCCTAACGGGACACAAAATTTGGTGCTTCAGTCGGCTTCTGCAGCAGCTGTTGGTCAACTTGCTCTCAACATAATTTTCTGTCAACCAGGAACATGATGAAAAAGGGAGAACTTCTGAAATCAGCGAATTCGGAACATCAGAAACGCCTGAGCTGTCAAGGCAGCTTTCACGCCAATTTGCATGTTGATTGCATGCACGGCGGTGGATTATTTGGCTGCCGTGTACCAACAGCATTGAAAAATCTCACAGAAAACGGTTCGATGACTTTAACCATCGGCTGTGTTATGTTTATGAAGATGAAGTGGTAGGGTTTCAGCTGGCGCGCTCTAAAAAGTACTAAGTCGTTTCTTCGAATTCGATGACCAACTCTCTTCTAAAAACGTGGATACGAGACATGAAACAAGAGGCGAATGTATAACAAGACAGAAACTTTGATGTATACCGTATGTACAGTGTATTATGCCATCGACCGAAAAAACTAAAAATGGTGGTCACTTTGTGCGTGGCTTTCGCGATAAGCATGATACTCGCTGAGTGCATTAGTTCCCTATGGGATCAGAACTGTGCCCGGCCAACAGCGACGACAAGAAGTAACGCTAAAGCATCACTAATGGAAACAAACAATTTGTTACGTACTCCTTATGTATGCCGATACCTCCTCGTGTCATGCGGTAAAGCATACCCTCACACAACACAAAAAAGCCGCAGATCAGTATTGTGACACAGCGGGTTGCTGAACAAATGTTTCAAATACATGTAGTGCAAAAATGTGTTTTGCCAACTTTGTGATGCTTTCCACCCAACAACGTTGAAAAATTTTATGAAAAGCGTAAGTCACAGTTCCTCGTCTGGTGCCGCCCCCAATGTCTGCAGCAAATGTACCGATATTGAATCACAGCATAATGCCCGCTGGAATTCAAATCTGTGTCAGTGTGAATATATCCAAGCAAAATTAGTGTTGTTTGTGTGATCTGACACAAATTCAATCAAAAAGTTACGGGACGCAGAGAAAAAGTTTGTCCCCGTGGCGAAAACCAATAACAACAACAAGCCTGACTGCAGACCAGGGTTGTTGTGGTGGTGGCTACTAAAATCAAACTTTCGTATAAAAAGTTCGTGCAGCACCCTTTGTATAATAATAGACGTTTTTTCCCATACTCTGTTGGTTTCAAAGAGCATTATGTACATATACATTGCTGAAAAACAACAAAAGAGCGTTAGAATTACCGTTTTAAGCCTGAGAGCAATGTTCTCTGAGACACCTTGGAACCAAAATTGACTTCGGAATATTATCACGGAAATGCGCATGCGTGCACGGTTGTCTCCCAAAATTAGAGTTTTTAGGCTCAGCGTATAAAAGCTCCCCTACGCTGCTGAAAGTGCCAGACGCACAATATAACTCACGCTGAAGTCAAGAATGCTAAAAAAATTCTAAAACCCGACAATGACTAACGAAGTGCATTTTAATGAATGCTAGCGCCTGACACTGAGCGGTAAATCCATTAGAAATTGGAACGAAAAACCCGTTGATCTATTTATAGGCGATACTATAAAAAAAGTACGGTCTGCTTATCGAGCTCTTTTTTCGTACTATCCAATAACAGAACGAAATCGAATTTCCAGTCTAGTTTTCAGTGCAAAATGCAGCTTTATTCGAATTAAAAATGGGAAAGCGCCAGGAGACTGTGTGGCGTTATGCATCAGGATCTAGTAAATGGGGGTCCGTTTGCAAAATCGTATCAGAAAATTTGGCCCGTCCAGGAGAATCACCAAACGGACTTGTACAGTTTACAAAACCTTGGAGAGTGTCGCAGTGTTGTGAATAGTTTGTTTTTGAAAGTAGTAGCAGATATATATAAAATTTTAGAACATTATACATAAATTTAGGGCTGAAAGTTCTGAATACTGATAAAGCATAGCATGCGACTTGCGATATGTCACAAGCAAAAAAATCTCACGTGCTTTTGATTTTCAAATCAAACAGCAGTAAAAAGAATGTCCGGATTCGATTGTGAGCGTGTGTGCGCAAACAAATGCCCCAAGAATAACACAACGTTCACTCACACGCTCGCAAGAATAAGCAAAACAACATGCCATAAATACCAGTCGTTGTAAACAGCAGTCCTATTCCATAATTTAATCCGGAACCACGGAACCGGAACCAGATTCCAACAGGAATTAAAAATAGACACGTTCTGATGTATAAAATCACATGTGTGTAATCACATGCTGCGCGATGCATGAAAGCACAAAGCCGAAATGCTTGGGGTGATTCACACCATAGGGCCTATTCAATACAACCAGATTACATCTAAAGCCAATGTGGGGCAAGCACCAATATGTTAAAGTTCGGCAGTTCTGGTCCTGTGCCAAGAACCGAGCTCCATGATTAGGCCTCTTTGCTTTGGATAGGAATCATGGACCAAGATTGAATTCGGATCCAAAGGTTCGAACTTCGATCTTTTTGGACCCGCTTAGTGCAAAATTGAAACAAATGACATCACGAGTGTTCGGGTCGAGATAAAGCCGCGCCATCAAGAGGATTGGCAAGTCGCCTAAGGCATGTTAGGAAATCAAAATATTAGTGCCACGTGTGTAAGCATGTCGAACAGTCTTCAACACACACAACTGGTCCCCATCAGGCTCAGCTTGAGGTGCGTTTTGCAAGTTTTAATGCAGATAGACCGCTGGGACCATGAGCAAAACCCGAATAAGCCCGAATTGTGCTAATACGGACGGCACTAATATTCTGAACGCACAACACATCTTTCGTTGAAACAGAAGGCCAGTAAGTGGAATGCAATTATATTTATAAAACACGACATCAAAACATAAACGTAATTATAAAGGCACAGTTATTCACTACAGCCGGCGGTTTTGCCTTGTTACTTTTGTATAATTCGGTACAGATAAAGTCATTTCCATCAACAAATAAAACAGACCGATTAAACTGAAACAACACGCTGCGACACATTTGGGGAATTTGGCGCCAGAAAATAGATAAAACAGCGACATATATACAGTATACCAAAGCAGTGGACAGGATAATGGTCAGCTTGACGAAGTGTTAGCATAATATTGGTACCTCGGGTTCCCGGTCTGCGGCGGGGTGACCAGGACGCCGTCTATTCTTCCTGAGCGGCAAAGGCAGGGTATGTCTCAGACTTGGATGCGCAAGCGATGCGCTTCAAAAAAGCTCACACGCAGTGCACTAATATTCTGGATTGGAATGGGAAAGACACTAATTTGGACATGCACCTGGAGAATTTAATGGGTCTGGTATAAATTTGACAAATGACACTTAATGAAATTTTATTGCGCTGATGTGGAAAGCAACCGGTGTGCAAACAAGGTTTTCAAAACTTTCGAAGTTTCAATACAGGACTCTCCTTCTCCAATAACCAGTGAAAATTGCCTATATTTCAAATTTGTGCTGTTTCTTTTCCGCGGGAATTTATGCATTGTTGTAATTCAATGTCCGTGACGTGTACACACTTGACCAATTGATAACAGCCAATTATAGCAATGTTGGTCAAATTTTGCAATAAAATTGAAAACAGACATACATACGAGCAGTTATAAAAGTTGAAGCGCGACCTTTCGGTTAATTTTCGGATTGAACAGATTTGAAAGGAAGATGTCACCAATTGAAGCGAAGACTAAAAATTAAAATATCCAAAACAAACTAACGGATGGTATAAGTTAAACTTGCGAAAGCGATTGAAAGCAGTAAAACCCAATAGTGAGCATTTGCAATGTAGAAAAGTGAAACATGGCAGAAAATATTTCCGCATAGAGGAAACGGGGCAGCGCAAAGTGCTACATTTTTTGCGTTTTTACCTTTCGAGCACACGCGTTATCGTGCCCAACTCAACTTTGATCCGACCCGACATATTCATGAACATGTGCAACATAGCGAAGTGCGCAGAGTATTTGTACAGTGCGTATAAGCTCTTCGCACAAGACCTTGCTTATGATATTTTGCAACAAATTACAGTTTGCAGCGAGATACACTATACGTTGAAAGTTCCGAAAGGCATGGGTCGAAAGTCGAGCACCGGAGTTGTGCGTGTCTGATGCTTATGCACGCGACACCAATACACTGAATTTGTCATACGTGCGCGCGTCTTGCGGTTTTTGTTGCAGGCTGAGTCTGTCAGCAACACAACAAGCTGTAATCTTGTTACATCGCATTACATTGTTGTTGATAAAAGTGCAAACGCACCGCACAGGTTACAAGTCGAAGTGAAAGTTCCCCAGTCAACGCAGGAATTTAAAAAACACATTCGACAGAAAATAATAGTGCACTGCACTATCTAATTTCACCATAAAAGCCAAACAACATGACACAAATTCATGTTTATTGTATGCATGTCTCTTGTCGGCGTAAAGACGAAATAAGAAAACGGTCTAATTGCTGGTTGCGGGCAACAAAAGGGTGTGACGCCATTTTGTGAAGATTTTTTGTCCTGGGATATTCGGTTCGATATTTCGTTCATAATACAGTAGCCTAACAATGTTGTTGAGCCCGCGAAGTTTGTTATTGTAACGGAGATTGTGGCACCCTAAAGTCTAAATTAATCCCCATGTAACAAAATTATGTACCTATTTTAGTTTACGTTGCAATACCGGCTTGACTCGAGTTCAGTTACAAATAAAACAAATTACAAATACGACGTAAAACGCAATAAAAATGTGAAACAAGTCTCCAAAAACGTCAAGATTTCGTTAGAACGCGGTCGAGGGCGTGGTGTTAAATAAGCCGGTGGAAGAACTTCGATTTTTGTGTGGAGCAGCTTGTGCTATTCGCGATAAAACTGTTGACTTTGCGAGCATTAGTGCAAAAAGCAAATAGCATTATTGCGAACATGAAAATGTGGTTTTATATTGTGCAAGACGCACTGATAAGACTTGAATCAACCTGGGTCGTTGCACAGTCTATAAATTTAGAACAACGTGTCTCGCTTTTAATATTCAAACAATATAGGAAGGATTACATTATTGGTGAAGATCTGACTTGGTCAGGGTCGGTCTGGAATAAACGCGATTTCTAAAAGTATGTTTCGAAATGTTCACGCTATGTATATGTACTGTATACTGTATGTAGAAAGCACGTGACGGAAGGATAGAAAACCGGTCCCATTCGATCACTGATTATTTATAACCAAGCTTAGGGATTCCCCAAGTGTGATGCCTGGCTCTGTACCCATAAAAGCCTGACTTTTTAGACTTTTTCAACGTTTTTTTAAAAATAATGCGTTATACATGCAGAAATTCCTTATAGCTTCCGAAATACACAGTCTTGGGTTTGAAAAAATGTTCAGTGCTTCAAATTTAAACAGATAAACGATCCCAGAACAGCTTGCCTGTCAAAGTTTGACAACAAAAAGCGCAAGAATGCCATTCACTCAAGCGGTATGTAATGTCCATCGCAAGCTGATTACGTCATCCGAAATGTACGGTCAAGGTATACCTTCATAGGTTGGCGACGTTTTATGGCAGAAACTTTGTGAGCCAATCGACTATGCTTTAGGTGGAGGTAACGTTCAAAAACCTCTTTTTCTTCGCTTCGAAACCAGTGTGTTTCACAAACACACACACACGGACACATCTGAAGTTTTCTACCGATAACAGATGACTTTTGCGTTTTTGGGGAGCATTCTGACAAACAGCACAACTCGGGATCCGCAAATGTCTGGCCTTTCACGTTGGGGCGGCCGTTTATGGTCTTTTCTGAACATTAGCACACACCGGTTAAAACTTTGTCTCGGAGCGTAACGGAAAAGGCCTTTCACCAGCGGCTTGCTTTCAGCTCAGCTCAGACCGCAAGAACCACAGGGAACTTTCCAGTGCTGAACATGGTGTCAGTTAATAGCCCCGAGTGGAATGAGAACCGGAATACAGGTATACATAACCTTAGAACCGCTTGGTGGTTTGAACCATATTTCAAACTCGCTAACGCCAATCGTGTGCTGAAACGAACACAAAACAACAGAAATTGGCACTCAATAAAGGTGTCCCTCATAATGGTAATGTTTTGTGCTTGCACCGAGTACCATAACACACAAGGCTGAAAGCATCCTAGTTTAAAACGTGCAACCAAAGACTTATGGAGTTGGTTTTGAAGCGAAGCTCTCGGCAATTTTTGGCAATGATCTATGGTCCAACGCAGCCGTTGGGCGAAAATGCACAACAAAGTTGAAGTTGACCTCAGCGCACTGCAGTATACTGTGCAATATGAGGACAAAAATTTTCGCGTTTTTTTTACCAAGCGACTGACCAAAACCGAGGAGTGTTACAAAATCAATTATTCTGATGTGAAAAAAGTGAGAAAAGGAGCATTTGGTGCCAGGGTGTCTCATCAGTCCCGCCACACAGCGTGCAACGTGCAAACATAGACCGGGCCAATGCCTGAGCTCAGTCATCATCACGCAAAATATTGATGATTTCAAGTGACAGGTCCAATCATTAAAAGATATACATTAGTAACACATTTATCGCCGGATGACTGAAACAACAACATGAGGCGAGAGTTGAGAATCAGCGGCAGCGATATTTCAACATAAACTTTACTGTAAGATGAGATTTAGTTGAAAAGATGCCAATGGTAATTCGGTGTGCTCTCTTGTTCATTTTGATAACGGAAAAACCTACGTGCTTGTACAACAATGCGGTCAAAGATATAACAGCGTAAAGGGATACGATCAAGGAATCGTTGTGGATAATCACAGCCTGCTTGAAGCCAAGAGGTGTATGAGTCTCACCTTACCGTGGCGTTATGGCTTCAATTTCATCCTTGAAAGCGCAGATCACAACATTGAGTACCGGTTTACAATGTACAGACGATGTGTATAACATACATACATAGGTACCATAGCATTGTCTGAAAATCATTTCTGTGGAAACCCAATAGATACCTTTGTAATAACGTAGCCCGTGGTCAGCAATATTTCATCGAAACCGATTCATATCCTATTTCTGACACCCAACAGTGGTAAATACATAAATACGAATGCGAAACTGAGCTAAAGATGCCGCTTCCTCCCATGAGTGCGGTCCTTGTGTACCTGCACATAAAGCCACGACATGTTGTTGCATTATTATTATTATTATGATTATTTGCCACCCCACATGCACCTCGAGAGACCCTCACGTGCAATTTTATACGGTGTTCGTTCCTATATATTTCTGAATTTCTATTTGCATCACTGGGCTCAAAATTCTGGTTCGTACACGGTGGATTTCGAGTTGCGTGCTTAATTAGAGCCTAAAACGGCGCTATGCTGTTGAATTCGTTGCCGCGCGTGCACTATAGAATTTTGAACTCCTCGTGGAACCCATTAGAATGAGCTTCTCAAATCATTTGCCATGTTACTTTCACTGTCGTCAAACGGTTTCACATGGAATAAATTCAGTATTTTAGTGCTGGTGTAAATATAGGCACAAGGTTCAAGCATTGTAACCTATAACCTATAGCGTTGGCGTGACAAAACCCTTGAAAACTGGTCAGCGTGGCTTACATGCACAGCATCAAAATTCTTGGCCCGTTTTGATACAATGTTGCGCAGCGCAAATTGTCAATGAATGATGCCTACTTCCGTACACAGGAACTGTGTTATGATGGGTTCGACGTTCAACTAGTGCAGTGGAATATTAGTGCCCCGCTCATAAAGGAGAACGTTTGGTTTCCACGCTGATGGATCTCAAGGTCTGTCGCTATGAACCGGTGGCTGAGCCAGAAAATTTCGTTTCTTTTGCATGAGATGACCGCGTTTATATTCATACCCGGCACTAATAAGATAAATTTACCACATCCAGTGCGTGTGATTAGCTTTTATTGTACACAGTACATCGAACACCCAAATATTATCAACACAAACAGCTCAATTTAGCTAATTTGTAAAGTGACATAATCAAATCACACTACATGCACGTTTACCAGCTACTTTAAGTTGAAGCAAATTTCAGATTACAGAAAATGCTCAAGGTTAAGTATGCAAGAAGTGCAGGGAGATTCCAACAACCGTGAAGCCACAAAGTGGCCACTAAAATGTCGTTTAGGTTACATCGCGATACAAGGACAACATGCCACTAAGAAATCTCTACATTGTGCACTCGCTATTCGCTATAATACAGGCAGATTTTTGTGTAAAGCTCTTAGAGATCACGTACGCAGTAAATAACGTCTAAAGACAACATAAAATAATTTCAAATCGCAGAGTAAAAGCCTGTCAAAAGATTAAACTTGCTTTCTGTTTCCGCCATCGCGTGTTTCGCTTTCTGGCTCGCGCCTGCTTTCGTGCGTTGATCAAACGCTGTCGACTAAATGCAATGAACATGAATCAGTTTGACTTATTTTTAAAATTTTGAAAGACTCCAGCTTTCCAATGCCAAATTATTGTACCTGATCCCAGTGGGTCTCAGTTCTAAAAAATACCAGTTACACAACACCTGAATACCAAATGTCGTTCCCGGGCTTTGCTGATTGGGACCCGCGTAACTCGGGTCGGACTGTTGCTGTCTTCCTCAGGCCGGCGACGCAATTGTAGGTGAAATCTGAATAGATGTATTTATGAGGCAATGACGGGTTGCATACGTAAATATCGCTCTAAAATCGTTCCACGATAAAGTTTGTTACGCCACAAAATGCAGCACAATGTTCCGCCCGACACTGTCACTATGACGAACGTCTATGTACTGTAGCACCTGAATTCATCCACCAATTCGTGTGTGCCCTTTGTACGTCGATGCCTCGGACTTTGGGTGTTGATTGAATTGCCCCACGTCGGACCAGATCGCGTGGTGTAAACTGAAAAGGCGACTTTGTGAAAAATTCTTCTCACTTTTTATATGAAAACATCGCCAAAAACTTGTATAAGCTCGTAAACACATGGCGTTGAAAGCTTTGTGCCGTGAGTATGAACACCAGAGCAAGATTTTTATTCAAAAATTTATTTTTATTTTTATTCATATATTCTGGTAGAGGTGAGGCACTAATTTCGACCAGCGTAAAAGTTGCTCCCCTGCACCGAATGAACAACTTTTACGCTGGTCGCAATTAGTGCTCCAACTCTATCACAAAATATGATTCAAACAAAAATTTGTCCTCATTGTCTACAACCCCAAAATGGACAAGTTTAACTCCACGGAGATTTATAGCGATGGTGCTCATGCGCACGACACTAATATCAAAGTTCACATAAGAGGAGTCTCTTAATCACCTGAATCTTCAGCCACAGTCGTTGTTGTGGCACAATTGTCTTCGTCCGACGTGTCACCTTCGCCACACTCGAATGCCCCGTTGCATCTAGAGTATTTTTGGTAAGAAATCGGCAATTGCACACGGGGGTTCTGTTGTTCCACTCTGTGCGATTCGCATTCGCAAGCAAATTGTTCTTTCCTACCATACAAGCTAAACTCTGTGATCCGATCAGATATGAGTAGTCAAGCGACGTTCAAGATACCGTGATTCCGTGATTCATGTTCCATGATTTACGAATGGCAGTGAATTTCAACTCATAACTATTTCCAGCTAAAATCCACACAGGGCCTGAATCTGAATATGAAGCGTACTCGCGTGCGTTTATCTCGACGACGACCAAGGCGATTTCAAATGAAAAAAATCATCGCACAGAATCAAATGAGAAAAGTCCGTACCTGAGGAAACAAGGAAGAAATTCGCCACTCGTGGTGCACGTGAATTGTTCCGGCGGGAACGCAAACGGATCGCAACCTTCAATTTCCCCAATTGGTGATGGCGAGGGCACTGTGGCCGTTTCGGTCGTGGTCAACCGCGTACTGGTGGTTGGGGGACGGGTGGCTGCAATTATCAGGGTGATAGTGAACTTATGGTGATCCTCTCGGATTGGATATTTCTTGGTCACCTGACTTGGTATCGAAGGCATTTTGAGATTTGCTATCAACAACGAGCCTTTTGTTTTTTGGGTCCTTTGGATATCTAGTGCATTCATACACACTTTGGGTGGAATTATAGTCGGGCTGGCGACCACTACCGGCGACCACCGCGTGTGCACCACCCAGTCTGGGGGGAAACAGGTCCAAGAAGTGACACACAATTCAGGTTAGCCTACATGATTATTACGATATTGTTAGGTGCGGATGTGTGATGTATACTTAACAACGCAAACAAAGAACTTAGTCCAACTTGTTGTGATGGGCGCCGGTGTTTGATATGTGATGGCAAAATGTGCCGGCAAGCTTGACGGTGTGGTCTGGGCCTGGGGTATGGCGCGCTGACACCAAGACTCGTCACTTTGGTCACCACAATTGTCAATACCGTCGCAGACTTGTGACTGGGGGATACAACGGATACCATGCGCACATGGGAACTCCTGGAATATTGAAACATTGACATAATACGTAGGGCCGGATCAACTTTGGCATGGACTTGGCTTGGGCATGTAGGCAAACTTTGGTTGAGCTGTAATTTGTGATAGGGTAGGCGCGCTAATTTCGACTAGCGCAAAAGCTGCTAAGAACAACCATAATTTGCCTAGGTACAGTCTAAGCCAAGTTCACGCCAAGAACATGCCATTGGACTTGTCTTCAAAATATGGCCTGCAGTGTGCACTTTGCTGGCAACCGCGCGGGGTTGATGTCGGGGGTGGGTTTGGCAGCAAAATCGGTTACGTAAGATGTATGTGGGATTGCGTTGTTTCTGTGAAGGCAGCCAGCGCAGAAGTTGTTGCCTTTGTCGTTTTCGGGCAACGTTCACGCTAGTCGAAATTACAGAAACCACCAAATTGAAAGACATGATGCAACCTATGTTGCTGCCAAACCACCGGCCCCGGCCAACCCGGTGCAGTTAAGCGAATTGGGAAATTGATGATTGGATTGGATTGATCTGCTGGATGCTTCAGCCGATACGATGACCAAGTGTGTCAACGGTGTTCCTCATGTATCCTTTCATTCTATTGGATTCAGCGAACTTTTGCGATTGTTGCGTGAGGAAGATATTCGGGTGGTTTTCCCATGAATTTATGGCGAACTATGGAATCTTGCCTACAACCCCCATACCTGTACGTAGCATTGCACCGGTAGTCGACATGCGCGTTCGTCAGACGCGTCGATACAATCGTATTGACCGTCACACACCCTGCAAACAACATGGTCCATTCTACAGTCCATCCTCTTTATGATGGCATCATTGGAGCTATAAGTACCCCAGGTTGTTTTCAGATACTGTAAAGGAGACGGATATAGATTGGGCACGGTATAGCTAGCTGGATAGCAGTGTTGATGTCAGATCAGAGACCAAGGTATACACAGCGCTTGTCTGTTGAGTGCGGAACACCGAAGCCGTGTTTTGCTTGATCGTAGTGAATATTTTCTTGGAATCAGTTGGTATACCTATAAATGTCCGACGAGCGCGGAAAACGGACACTATTGTCCGTGTCCACGCCGTCCATTAGGGCCCGTTATAAAGACGCTAGACTGTATATACCTGCTGACGGGCACGCAAAAGCTCCGATCGCTGCACAGCACAAAATCTGGTCCACATTCGGGCAGGATCAACAATTGCGACAGGGTCACCGGCACGCGACCAGCTTCGTTGATTCGATTGAGAATGTCTGTAGGTGGTGGTTCAAATGACATTATGATATGGCAAATTTTAGCGTCTGTCGGCCAGGATTTAATTGAAATTTTTGTTGTCGGGATTTTTTGAACACTATAGGGTGACTAATGTCGTCAAATTCAGTTTTAATTTTGAACAGATTGGTGTTGATATCAAATTTTTGTGATCAGGTCGGATGTGTCTTGTTGACGTACTTCAAACGTTTGATTTTACGTTTCGAGATTCACTTACAATTTTGATTCCGATATCGGCGCAACGGTTTTTGTTGGATGAGGAGAATTATACCCCAAGAAACATGATGACCAGTCTCAAAACCGATCTGTTATTACCTCGTCTTCTAAGGAAAGGCCGAACGCCTGAGCTGTATCTGGAGTTTGGGAGCGTAGCACCAGTCCATTGAGTCGTCGTAATAATCAAAATCAGTAAATTGATAGTTTTCATAATAATCATTCAGTATTTCAACTTAAAATTACTGTATATTGTAGCATTTTTATGACAAAAATAGACTATTTTTTGTTGTGGTCACATTTTCGGACAATTTAATGATCTAGACTTCCAGTTGTCCAGTCGCTGTCCTGATCTGTTATCATCGTTGATGTGCATCCTGCCTGAAATCTTGCATGATTTCTGTGGCAAGTTTAGAATATTTGTACCGTGCACGTAACAGAAACAGAAAATGCTGTATTTCGTCATGACTAAGGTTTGACTCGATCGCAGCTCCACTTTTACGCACGCTGTTAAAAAAATCTAAATTTTCTTGCATAAATGGCGATAGTATGGGATTGATTGATAAGATAAGCATGATCCTTATCGAATTTTACCAACAAGGGTGGTTTTGACGGAAAAAATAAATAGTGACAGACAATTTTCCACTTGAATAACAATAGTCAAAAAGTATGACAACAGGTTTCAACGCTTTGGTGAAAATAAATCAACACCAAGAGCAGTAAAATTCATGTCAAAACAGTGGCATTTTTTTACAAACAAATGTTGTGAGTGATACTAACTGAATGTGATCATGAAAAGTAAGCAGACAGAATAATGATGGGAAAAGATTTCGGAACAATTTCTTCTGTGAACCAACTTTCTCTTTCACAGACAATACTTTCGTCGAAAACGATCCCAGACTGACACTTTGCTTAGGCAAACGTTTGTGACATTCAGACTTCCGGGAGCAAAGTCGGAATGCAATCTGGCTTGATGTTCAAGCATAGTTTCTCAACACCTACCTTATGAACTTGTGTTTGTGCTGTTGTCAAAATTCGCACGTCTTCACTGACAGAAAGGGAATTTTCTAGTATACTGTGGAAAAAACATTTGAACATTCGCCGTCTAACATTACACCGGCTAAACTATAAATATGCTAAACTGAGCATTTATGCCCAGTTAAAAATGTTAATAAATCCTGGGGGAAAGCCATTTAACAATAGCCATATCTCAGTCGGTCACACATAAAGATGAAATAAAAAAATAGAAAATGAGCCTTTACCACCCACGAAGATGCAGCTCTATTGTGCAATAATATGGCTGAAAAGAAAAAAACAATTCTGGTATTATGTTGTGCCAGATGTCAAAAAATGAAACTATTTCCGTTCAGTTCTACAGAATCTGAATCGCAGCAGCAGGTGAGCGCGAAAAAGTAACTTTTACCCAAAAACAAAGCTTGGATTTTACAAAACAAAATCGATGTTTTTATTGCGTCATAGTTTTCATTTTGTGTTCACGTTTGTAGTTAAAACGTGATAGTAAAATTCCTAAAAGCAGGAAATATAAAAGGCGCGCATTATGCACGTTCGATTGAGCGCCGCGGCATATTTATATTTTATCAATCAAACCAGGTTTGAGATCGATTCAAGTTCCAATTCTAACACTGAGGAATCGAACTCATTTTTATCTCCTTTTTACTCATTCTGTGATTTCGTGGTGTTTGTCATTGTGTGAAGCAACATGCGCTGCTGACCAAAAACAACAACGAATTTATATGCACACGTGAGTTCATATTGTTTCTGACTTCGGATAAACACGTGCACAGCGCGCAATAATGCGTGCACTTGAATGCGATCAGGTTCCGACCAGAGCCTTTCCGAAATTGTTCCACTTGTTCTTGTTGATCTGATGCCGGTGCAGTGCACTTGTGTCCTTTTCTTGTTTATTTGGTGTTTCTCTCCAAACCAGTAGCGTTTATATCAGTGGTATTTCCTGTCGTTTATCAGAACACCACAACATAGTGCGACAAAATTTACTATGGTTTGGCACGTGCGCGTGATCCCCAGTGTTTGGCGTGTGTTTTCTGTCCCATGTCCGATGTTGTGCCTTTTAATGTTTAGCACTCCTCCGAAGACGCACGTAGCCTGACCAAAACGTGAGTGACCTATAATTATGTATGGTTGGAGCACATGCCGAACATTAAAAGTGTTGACCGGGTTCGAGACATATGGATTTTTAACAATAGAAATGCGGAGCCACGCACAGCAAACACTTTGTGTCCAAATGCTTTTCCGTCGACTCGGCCCAGAACTTGTTTCAAGGTGTCCGTGGCCTGATTTTTGGGCGCCACCCTTGTTGATTGACCGCGGGTCCAAGTTCACGCAATGTTTCGGTCTATGGATCAAAAATTTGTAAACTTTTTTAAGCGAGTTAGCAAACCTCAATTGATCCAAAAACACATGCATAAAAGTAGATCAGTTGTAGAATGCTTTATTTTTTAATGTGACCTTCAAGAATATTATTGATCACCATGAACAATGCGTGGCGCGTGCAATGGAAAACATTTATTGTGACCCTGATCCACCACTTTTGCGCGCTTCATTGTCCGAAAGAAAAAATAACATTTGAATAGTACACATGTAATATGATGTTGAATGTTTTTGATGTTATGTTAAAAGAGCAAAGTTGTTGTGATATATGAGCGCGCGGTATAGCAGAGAAATAAGAATATTACTGTGGTGTGTATATAAGCAGCATACACTCAGCACATATTTTTGAGCCCAACGCTACATATCTGGTATACTCGTCATCAATACTTGAAATTTGACAATGTGTATAAATTGGTTGTTAATTGCTTGTTCACGGAAGACTGATGGTAAGCAGTACTGTGAAATGAGAAACGCATTCGGAAAACGGCGCACCGAAGTTTTCGGAAACTGCCTCCTGTCGCACGTAAAGAGCAATTAGATGCAACAGGCAGTTTGTTGCGTCAGGGTTAAAGCGAATAAAATGACGCAACAATAAAACCACAACTAAAACTAAAACATGGTTGACGATCGTTAATGGTTGCTTTTAATGCGCTAAAATGCCAAATAAACGAAAGGCATGAATGCATGTTGTAAACCACAACAGAAAAGCGAAATTTGAAAAAAATGAATTCGAATTGATTCGGCAGGTTGTGTGTATATAAACATGTGAAAATGATAATAGTATAAAACGTATACAACACCATTCGTGCACAATGTCAAAGAAGTGGTCTAAAATCATACGTGACCAAGAAAACTAGCAGTTTTTCTTTTTAATCGCCGTGTAAAATACTATTTTATCAACTTTTTTGTGCGAAACCACCAAAATCATGCGAACGTGCGATGCGATGCGAATTTTGTTGGCCCTTTTGTGCAGCAGTTTGACTCAAACGGTTCTATCGGGCTCAGACGAGGAGTTTATCAATTTGGACTACGTCGGGATCGGTGGGTCTAACCATGAACAGGTATGCTGCATTAGGCCTGTTGCCGTTTTTGGGGGTTAGGCTCAGGGGTGACGCTCACTTGGTTTAACGCTGTTTGTGGTGACGGAAGATACGGTATTAAAGAAGTTGCGGGATGCCAATCATGTATTTATAAGGAGGGTGGACTGTACGCACATTCTCAGGTTCAACAACCCGACGTGGTCGCGTTCAGACAAGCGACGGCGCCGCAGATCAATCACGAACCGCAGTTGACCGGGAATGAGGCTAACACAGGTATGTAATGTTAATGCAGTACAGGTTACTGTTTTTTCTTGTTGTGGGTGTTCGGAAGTCCCAATGGGATCGGGTGTCGAAAAAACTGCTATACCGACGGCAACGATGTTGTTCGCGAGCATAAACCTATTAGCTCGTAAATCGTATGTGTCTTGTGGGCGTCACCTAGCCATTTCACGGACGATGACCTGGTGCCCGTCCCCGAACGCAGGTCGGGCAGACGAGCAGCTAAAAACACGCTGCACAATAGACGTCAGGTATAGTGCAGTTCGAAAGTGTCCCGTGACATTCCTCGCACCACACCTACATACCTTTGTATCGGTATACAATAGATCACTGTCCCAGACAACTTCCCCTATATGAATACTAAGTCGCTTCAAAAACCATCTGAAACATCAGGTGGTCCAGTGGTCCCAGAGGTGAATAGCAACAACGATGCAGTAGCGTCTGGCACTGACGATGTCCCGGGCACCACCAACAACAAAGTGAAGAAGCACCTGTACACCCATGGACACCAACACGCCGGGCCCATCGTACCGGCTGTGGTCACTTTCAATCAGAATGCACCGCCGGCGTCAAACCCTCAGTATCACCACACACACGCACCCATTGCCCATCATCAGCAGTTAGTGGGCTTACACTCGGATGTTCATCACACATTTGTGCGTATCGGATCGTATGCTTTCTTCGTCACGTATTTTTTTGCTGCAAGGTTTACTAACTCGATTAATTTTGACCAGGGAACAAGACCAAGCAAAGCCAATTAAGGTCTGGCAGGGACAAGATTACCGTTCCTGAGTGTGAGGAAAACATATTATCAAAATGACGGGATCAGGATCAGGATCAGAAAAAGAGCCCGGGATCCGGGATCGGGATCCCGTTCGAACACTGATTGTTAGATGCACAACATTGCATAACCTTCGAAACGCAAAAATTTGTCAAACATTTCAGCTACCCACATCCGACGCACCCACCTGTCAGACAGTAAGCGCCATTAATGTTTTCTTTTGAATATTTATTTCTGCCACATTATTTCATTTAGCAGCGTACCGTACTTGAGCATTCATTGTCAAACAACACCTAAAAGTCCAACATGTACATAATGTAGCCATCAAGTTTACCAATCATGTTCGTATATTTCAGTTACCCATCGCCTCCCCCGACGCATGCCCCGATCATCTATGGCCCACCCATTCACCCCCCCGGCGGCGCTCCTCCCCCCCCCGCCCCGCGCCATGATCCTCCCCGTCGCTGGCGCCCCCGTGCCCGGGGCCAGCGCCCTCCCCTTATATCCGTCCTTCCCCGCCCGGCCCCCTAAGGCCGAAGGAGCGTACAGGCCCGCGGTGCCGCCATGCCGGCATCCTACAACGGACAAACACCCAAAGTATACAAGTGAGTGCCTGTTTTTGTCACCAATCAGTTCGGTGCGAGCACACTTAAAATGTACCGTAATCGGTTTGTTGGCATAATCATAGCGCTAGTTTGAAGTCAAATGTGCCACTAGACATGTGTACGACTATCGTCGGATGGTGGCAGGACAACGGCAAGGCGAAAACATTTTTTTCGGGGCAGTATTTTATAATAAAGGCTAACTCAGGAACTTTCGACCAGCGTAGAAGCTGTTCAAAGCAGACACTCGGGAATGAACAAATTTGTCGAATTTAGTGCTTCAATCGCTATTCGGTGTGTTAATGTTTTCCTGTTAAACCGAGCAAATTAGGGTGCCCAAATTTTTAGTTAAACCCGATAGTACATTATTCTCCAAACCATACTCCACCAAGACCACCACGTTTTTCATTTTTAGTCAGC
>JASAMV010005030.1:0-13652 GCA_030248065.1 Rhynchonema sp. JSB1_4
AAACTTAATTTCACGGTATTATACGTTTATTTTCTTAGTTAATTTAGTTAATTATATTTCGGACAAATTAAGGCAACAGCATTTACGTATGTAGGAACAGAAAAGCTGGCAGTAGCTTGATCATGAGGTGAGTAACATTGTTGTTGTGTGAGCACCAAATCTCTACAGTATGTGCCTTTATGAGTCTCGTAGTTGTCAAAAGCAACCTTTACACCCTGGCAGCACAATTGTTGTTCGGCAATTCTTTGTGGCCGCACAGGCACGTGTCACATTGAGTGACGCTATGTAAAACTGAGCGTTACGAAATTCGATATGAAGATCTACCAAACAAGCAACAAGCAAAATGCTCCACCACTCGAACAGCCTGTAATGCCAGGACTGGCTGGCGAAAAAGGCACACCGCTTCGGCCGAAAGCGCGCCCAGGCGCACCGCATAGAGAAAGAAACGGTTCAAAAACGCGGTCCGTTGAAATCTTGCTGTGAAAGCACGTTCAAATACAGAGGGTGTGGACATTTATCAAACATTTTGTTGACCTTGAAGCCGTTTATGGAGAAAGTGGCCAGTTTTTTCTAAATCCGCACGAACTGCGATGTACTAACCACATACTCGACAAAAATCTTGACCCATTTCAATTTCTGTAGAGAACAAATGACGGTGAGCAAATCTGGCGACGTGTTTTCCAGCGCCGAGGACGACCCACAGTTCTGGTCACTGGTTCGTATCGTCTCAGCCACCGGCATCACTCTATTAGTACTCGTTGTGTTGTTTGTGGCCGCCATCGTGCTCTGCTGTTTATATCGAATCAGACTGACTCGGAAACGAAGGGAACGAGAGGATGCTGAAGCTGCACAGCAGGTTAGAGAGGCAAGCGCAGGGCACAACACACTGAACGCCAATCTGTGTTTTATGAAAACGGCGAACGCCTGCTCATGCAATTCGTGTTTGTCTGAAGTGGTATGTATATATGTATTATGATGTAGTCAAGCCTGAATCCATTTCTAGCTGTGTAACTGTCGTAAAAAGCAAAGCGGACCACCGTTTTACATTCCCCTTGATCTGTTTGTGACTGCCAGAAGGTCACAGGTTGGTTCATTCAACATACAAAGGGCCGTATTAACTTTGAAGGACTGGCATGGATTGGTGCAGGCACTACATTCGTCCAGTGTAAATGTTGTGCCCCTTCACCAAATGAACAGCTTTTACGCTGGTCGAAATTACTGCGCTAACTCTATCGCAAAATACAGCTCAACCAAGATTTGCCTATGCCTATGCCAAGTCCATGCCAGTGGATTTGCCTTCAAACTTGAGGCCCAAGGCGTTAGGCTCGATTCTTGCCATATCTGCCGCTGCTCTCACACGTAATGTTTGATTCATTGATATTTTGTTTTAATTGGTCCTGTTCTCGCTGCACACTAAGCTCAAATTCAAAACCAAGAACCCAATTATTTCAGTTGAAGAAGGACAACACCGACGGGGACCCACTGGACGCAGCGCTTGTGAAAGCTGTAGTCGAATGATGCCGTATCAATTATGCGATTCTCATTTGCAACATATAATTAGTTTGTTCACGCTTATCATTTGTATAGCTATTGGGCACCAGTTAAGGATTGTGCCAATGCTGAGTGACGGCATACAAACGAAGCAAACCTGTCCGGTTTTGAGTGCGGTTGTCTGAGCCAGACAAGTTCATTGTGGTCCTGGTGGGACTAAACGCATATCACATGTGTCAATTCCATGTGCGCCCCAATAGACGGCGCTTTATTTACCGGGTATCCACTTTTATTTTAGCAACTTGTATCGTGTCAGATTGACTTGTATTATTGTAGTGTTTGTATGAAGTCGACATTGACCAAGAACTTCGCTTTAATTTGAATCAGCGACAAACTACATACGTCTATGTGTACATGTAGCACACGATTCATGTTTTGTTGTATCATTGCCACTAAAATTGTTGTTGATGGACTTTATTTGATTGTTATACTTCAAGCTGGATTCCAGTTGCGTTTTTTTTCTCTTCCAACTTCCTTGCCTCAGCTAGTGTGAATCTATTTGAGTTCCTATAGACTTTTTTACATTATCGTTCAATATTTGGCGAGTCAAGTGGTCATATAAGTTGGCGGTCTCATATGAGATGATGATGGTCAATGCACATCGTCAACCCCGGTCGTCAACGCAGCCTAATGTCACGTGTGTATAATACACGTCATCGCGCTCGGGCTGCTCCGGGCGGGCTCTCTGTCTTGATGACTACCGGACGATTTGTGTTGACAACACTAAACAATTACCCAGCCCATTAGACATGTTCAATGAAATTGACAACACAGATGCGGCCAGAAAGTTTCCGGAACATTGTCAACTTGCTGGCTACGTTCGTGTTGTCATGTAAAAGTACCCCTTATTGGTTGTTTTAGATGTCTGATCTGAGTGCGTTGCACAGATCTCAGAGACCGACCCGAGTACAACTAGACTTGCCGTATCAGAACTCAGATCAAAAGTAGCGATTCGGTTACTGGTACACACTTGATCACGATCACTACTCCTCTCTAAACTGTCGTGAATCTCAGCTTATCCAATAAAATGTTACTTGATTTGCACTCAGACCACTTCATAGGGTGATATTTTCGAAACGGTGTAAAGGTCAGTTGGGTGTAAAGGTCGTTGGAAAGCTCGGTCGACAGCTCAGTGTGATAGACCTCGGTGTAAACTTGATTTCATTTGAAAAAACCATAACATTCCACGTTAATAACAGGCAATGTTTCGCGTTTACGCCGACCGAGCTTTCGACCGAACTTTACGCCGACCTTTACGCCCAACTGACCTTTACACCGTTTCGAAAATTCCACCCAAAGTGTGACGATGACGTGACAAAAAAATGAACTTTGGTTGGCATAAAATGAACTTCGATATAATCGACAGAAAGGCTAGTATTATACTGCTCACAGTGGTCAAATCACTTCGTCAACTCAAAGCAGCCCTGACAGTGAGCGCAAGAAATAACACACGGCTTTCGGGGCGAGTTGACACAGTGTTTTGACCACTGCAAAAAGCCGAGAGTTGGGTGTAAGCGGAGTTGAAAGCTCGGTGTGAGAACGTTGGGTGTACCGCGACCGCGAGTGAGTGTAAAATTGAAGAGGTCCACTGGAAACACCGCCCGTTGATGACTGCATTGTTGAGCTGCTTAGAAGTTGAGCCTTCATTAATGGTGGGCCAAAAAAATGACATCTGTAAAGATGAGTACGACATAACCACCGTGTAATGTTTCAACTTTACACACACACCTACAGCTTTTGACCGAGCCCGATCACACACCATTTGTAAAATTCCAGCCATTGAAACGGCGACAGAATTTTTTTGCACAACCTGTGCAAAAGTAAAATAGCAGTCTGTTTTCTTTTCATGATCGCACAATGGGTTGAATTCTCGATTAAACGTGCAGCATTTGCTTGCACATTTGGCGTGCAGATGCTTTCAGGAATGGTAAAACATTGTGCAGTGCAAAACTTGAAAATGTAACATTTCGACGTTGAAGTGTGTGCGATCGTTTCGTGCAGGCTTAATCGAAAATTGTGTTCGTGCATAGTGACTGGATGCTCATGTTATCGAGAATTCGGCCCAAAATGTGTCAAAACACGTTCGTCGGCTTTTGTGGACCAGTTTGATGATATGCTGGATCATAAAACCAGCTTATTCGACAACAACCGACTTTGACGACAACCATGTTGTATAGTCCGTCCATCAGCTCATGTCACTTTGTGTTGCTGCTGGCTGGCTTGTTCCCTTCCTCCACGTTCTAATGAAAGAGAAATTGGGTGTGACCGTTTTTGCAAACAAAGTGAAAAAATGATAGAATGTGTCGAAAAATATTGAATTCGATCAAATTTAAAATTAAATTAAAATGGATAAAACACGTCGATTTCATAAAAATCAACTATCGGGAGCAAAAAAATAATTTCTTTCGGAAACTCAATTTCTCTTTCATTAGAACGTGGAGGAAGGGAACAAACCAGCCAGCAGCAACACAAACTGCCATGAGCTGGTGGATGGACTATACACAGCGCATCGGCGTGTGCAGTTGCTGTTGTTTGTGTGTGGATCAACTGCAAGTTGAAAGAGCCAGCCAATTTTTGTGCCGGCGAATGAATTTTTCGAAATTATTGGTGCTTTTTTTGTAAATTGTAGCGCCTGGGCGTCCAAACAGTGTCACACACTCACAAATTGCACAAGCTGGTGATTCAATTGGAGAGCATGTTCTAGTTTTTAAATTGCGACATACAAGCAAGCAAGCAGCCACATTCACAGCCGACAAAAATTTTTAACCTATTCCGACCTCTACGGTCAACGAATGACGGAGAGACCATCTGGCGCCGTGTTTTCCAGCGCCGAGGACGACCCCCAATTCTGGTCACTGGTCCGTACCGTGTCAGCCACCGGCATCACCCTAGTAATACTCATCGTGCTGTTCATCGTGCTCTGTTGCTTCTGTCGAGCCGGACTGATTCGGCAACGAATGGAACGAGAGGACGCCGAAGCGGCACAGCAGGTTAGGACTCTTGCAAAAGCAGATTTTGGAGAATGGGAACTTCTTGTTTTAGATATCCCTCACGATTCACCCTAATACTTTTCTGGGGTCCGCGTTGATGTGAAACGCTCTATTCGTGCCATTCGCTAGCGCTCTCTGAGATCGTTTCGCTGGTCCAGTTTGTTTTCACTTCCGCCCTTCGCACACTAAGCTACTGTGAGTGCCTTGATAGCCCTTAACGAGTATCAACAGCAAAACAACAGCATTTCAGTTGAAGATGGACAACACCGAAGGGCATCCACTGGACGCAGCGCTTGCGAAAGCCGTGGTCGAATAACTGGCGTGTCAACGCGATTCTAATTTCTTTGTTAATGTTCGCCAGATGGCAGCTGTTTGAACACAATGGGAGCCACAAACAGCGGAATAAATCGCACCAAATTGTTCGGATTGACCACTGAGGGCACCTCTGTGGCGGTATACCTTATACTTCCATGTTTCGATATACCGTATGGGTCTGTGGCGCCATTTCCGGGTTTAGTCCAAGTCTATCTCCATTCCATGCACGTGTTGATTGAGTTCACGTTCACTGCACGTAAGATTCACTGCGCAGGGCCATAATTAGCAGGTCAATGGCAGATTGGGCACCAGACGGTCATTCACTACATGGAGATATTCACTGCATGGAGCATAGGCCAGTCGGCTGTGCCCCCCCCATATTCTGTGTTCTTATTGTAGTCTGTGTATGAAGTTGGCACTGTCCAAAAACCGTGCTTTAAAATTTGCATCAGTGCGAACCGGAGCCGAGGCAGTTGGGCTTTTTGTGTGAAAAATGTTTGTTATTGGTGTGTGGAATGTGGTATCATAGAACAGGAAAGGGAGATACCCACTGTACTGGAGTCTGTCACCGAACCAGTGATGTACAGGGGGTAAGGGGGTAATACCCCGCAACTGATTGGTAGCTTTCTTGCCCCCGAACCCATACCCCCAAACTGGTTAGCTGGCTTTCTTGCTCCGGGCAGCAAGTCAAAAACATGTTGGTTTAAGGGCGGACTTAGGTTGAACACGGAACACGGAAATAATTTACAAAACCCGGGCATGCAAATTTCCGTGCACGGAAATATTTCCGTGTTCCGTGATTTTCAAAATTTTATTACGGAACACGGAAATATTTCCGTGTTCCGTGTTCAACCTAAGTCCCCCTTAGCGACAAAATGACCATTCCATGCGCAAAATGGTCAAATTCGCTCAAATTTTCTCACGTGCACAAAAATACACGTTTAAGGCTTTTTTAGCATAATTTCGACCAATTTCTATACCCCTGTTTTTGACATCTGGACCAATACCCCTAAATCGGGGTACCCGACTAGTTAACTAGCTTTCTTGCGCCGGACCCCTCCAGCTAGCTAGCTTTCATGCTCGGACCAATTACATCACTGCACCAAACCTCTTTATTACCACTACCGCTTTAAACTTTCGTGAATCTTATCCAATGAAATGGTACTTCACTTTGTTTTCGAAGAACGTTTTGGGATTTTTACGCATAGGCTGTACAAAAGTGAGCCTGCTCTCTTTTTCGGACACACTTACAGACCTGACACGTAGTAAATCACACGAGCAAGTACATAAAATGAAACTCACTTTAACGACCACAAAAGAGAAGACTGTACAAAGACAAAGTTGATGCCTGCACAACTGAACAGATAATATGGTAACAAATGCGTCAGCTGGTTTTTGTGCCACTGGAGTAGTGTGGGCCACCATGAGCAGAGAACAATAGGAAACGCACATTAAAATTGCTGGATATTTTGACTTTGACAAAGTAGATGAGTCGCATTCAATAACGACACACAAAGTCGACACTTTAGAATCATATCATGCGCTCCATTTCATCCGAGATTGTTTTCATTCTTTGACTCATTTCCGTGATTTGTTCGTCTTGTTTCACAATCTCGTTTTCCAGTTGCTTGTTTTCATTGCGACATCTGATCAGTTCGGCCTTGAATTGCTCGATGGAACTGAAATTCACCGCAATTTACCAAATGCTAAGTTGAACAAGCAGTTTCAAATGGACAGCCTTGTATATTTGGCGGCGTGAAACTCAGCAATTTGCTGCACAACCAAAGATTAGACCCGTTACTTCAACCTTCTTTGGATAGCACCTGTTACGCTGCCAGAGTCGGAGAAACTTGCACCGCAACAAACATTTCACAAATTCATAATTCACATTATTTATCACGTTTGCCTAATTGCGATCCGAACACCATAAAACCAACCGTATTTTCGCCTGATTTTCATGCGGCATGATGTCAAGCTCGGGCTTGCCAAGTGGACGACAGAAGGACAGATCTGGATGCTTTCCATGTTCGGTACCAAATTTCTGTCGGGCTTCTGCGTGTAGTTCATCAAGACGGTCGAGTTTTTGGATAATCTGCAAAAGTAGAACATCTGATATCATTTGACCGCCTTTTCGGCCAGAACTGGCACGTGAATTAACCAGCTATACTTTACTTGGGCACCAACTAAGGAGCGCGCAGTGTACGACGTGAAGAGATCACATGGGGAAGCAAAGCAGACTCAGAATGGCGTGCTTCCTGCCTCGTGGAGACACTGACAAATGTATGGCACAATAACAATACTTATTTCTCTGTGAAAATTCTCACTCAATTCTGGAGCTCGAACCTCGAAGAGATGCCGGGCTCGAGCATTTTGGCTCCCACCATTTGGCAGCCCACTGCCCAGTTCACACCGGGCCTGACTGACCTCTGAACAAAAACAATCACAAAACAGCGAACCAAACCTTCTCTTCCGTGACGACCTCGTCGAATTCCAGTTTCATTTCGTGCGCCCATTTCCGCTCAATCTGTTCACACATTGTCTGAATGCGCGTCTCACCCAATTTTCGGCCGTACTCTTGTTGCAACATCTGCTGCACCAATGGCATAACGTGCGCACGGGATGTGGTCTTGAGGAAATTGTCCCATGCCTGCAAACGATCAAGTGAGTACGTTTGTGATTATTTATGCAACGGGCCCATGAAAATCTCTCACAGCACGGAAACCCGACCATCGCCGCATGGGTGACGGCGCAAGCCAGACTCAAATTGTACAGTTATCTGAAGCCGTTGGGCGATAGGGTGCTCTATATGGATACCGACTCGGTTAATTCTTTTGTTACGCGCATTCAATGTTCTAAAATAATCATGTTGTTCACAATAGTCATTTCCCTACATTCGCAGATCATGTACACGTCCGGGCCCAATGACATCTACGAACCACCGACTGGCGATTACCTCGGGATGATGACCGATGAATTGGGTGGTGGGCACATCACCGAGTTTGCGTCGGCTGGTGTGTTGTGTGGTTGTGCTTGATATTCCTCAACCGTTTCAAAACCTCTTCTCTCTTCTCAAAGGTCCCAAACAGTACGCGTATCGTTGGGCGAAAGGCGACAAAACGGGCGCTGCAGTCAAGCTTCGTGGATTCACGTTGACGTCGGCCGCCTCCAACCTGTTGAACTTTGACACGCTGAAAGAGAAGGTTCATTCAATTTTTTAAATTGTGCGCAAACTTCATACTTTTCCATACCCATTATCACAACACAGGTGCTCGCCTACATCAGTCCCACCAATTTCCGCGCCGATCGCGGTGAGGTTGATGTAACGGCGGCCAAGATCATTCGCAAACCGAATCGTGAAATGGTGGTGAAAAACCAAACCAAACAGTACAAAATTGTGTATGACAAATGTCGCGTGATTCCCGGTACTGGAGTGTGTCTACCGTACGGATATAAGCAGTGAGCGTAGTCACTGTAGCTTGTTTTAAGACATGTTTTACTTCTGTCCTATCTCTCGGGTATGATCTTTCTAGTCAATCCGTGTCTTTCCTCGTTTGCCCGTTTTATCTCGTTCGTCTGTTTTACCCTGTGATACGTTTTATTTGCTCACATTGTTCACCTTTGCTCACCTCGTTCAGCTAGTCTTACCAGTATATAAATGGTCTCTCGTAATGGTACGTTAGCAATGGATTTGAGATTCAAGTTCCCGTTTACTGCCGTGCTCAGCGCGGGCACAAAGTGTGGAAAAACAGAATGGGCAAAGAAATTCGTTCAGCATGCAACGACACTCATTGAACCACCTCCCGAACGGATATATTGGTGCTACGGAGAGTACCAGGATGCTTACGCAGCATTAGAGGCCAATCCAATCGTCGTGTTGATTGAAGGCATCCCTGACATTGAGCTTCTGAAAGGAGACAAGAACACACGCAAGCTGTTAATCATTGATGACCTGATGGCCGATTATGGACGCAAACGGAAGGATGAACTGCACCAGCTTTTCACAAAAGGCGCTCATCATTGGTCCACGTCAATTATTCACATTGTTCAAAATCTTTTCTTTGACAATATGCGCACTGCCAGAATTAATTCTCATTACATTATCCTTATGCGTAACCCTTCTGATCGTTTGCAACTCATGAACATTGCCAGGCAAGTGTTTCCTACCAAACAAAAGTGTCTTTTGGAAGCATATGACGATGCATGTAGCAAACCGTATGGCTATCTTCTATTGGACTTGGAGCCGTCCACTCCTGACAATCTACGTTTACGCACTTGTATTTTCCCGAATGACCCTGTGGGCTACGTGTATGAGCCAAAAGTATAAATAGAGGTGCCAAACTGTTGTTTCGTTCATTATGTCTGCTCGAATCAAACGCAATTTCAATACGCTTTTGGTCTTGCAAAAGGCAAAGCCAAAGTTGCGTAAAGCAATTCTGAGCGAAGGCGACAGAGATTTGTTGCTTGCCTTGTGTGAGATTGTAAAGAACGTCCTTCTTGGAACCGTCAAATTGAATTCTGCTGCAAAAGGAAAACTGAAGAAGCATCGCCAGAAACTTCGAAAGTTGGCGGACAAGCGTGTGCCTTTGAAATTCAAGCGAAAGATTGTGACACAGCAAGGAGGATTTCTGCCTTACATCCTTGGTCCGGCTATCGCCCTGCTCTCAGCGTTGATCAAGTAACATGCAATACGTTCGTAAGATGGCGTTGGTTCCTGCAAACTTTGTTGATCGTCTTGTGAGCCGTCAACGTGAGGAACAACTGTTGACATCTGATACCCCAGTCGTTGAGTTGTCTCGTTTGGATGACGAGATGCAACGCATCATGCATGACACAACAATTCCACCCGAACAAAAGGCTGTAGCGTATCAGCAAACATTGAGACGATACTCTACGCTAAGGGATCAACATCTTGGCAAGGCACCACTACCACCACAGCTGAAAAGTGATGTGTCAATGAATTTGAATAAGAGTTTTGTTGGTAAAGCTAATTCTCTGTTTGAACATGTTGCTAGGAATCCTGATTTGTCTGTGAACGAACGTGGTGAAATTGCATATAAGGGAGAAAATATTTCTGGTTCTAACATTGTTGATTTGATTCATTCCTATGTCAAGCCAGGCAAACAACCAACCCCCACCGGTTGGCGTGAGTTTGGCACTGCTCTTGTTGACCACAACGTTCCGCGTTCTCTCATTACAAACAAGCCCATGTTAGATCGCTCCACAAGTCCCATTCAAACTCCTACCCGTCCCACTGTCGCGGAGAGGCTCTCGTCTATGAGTTCTCCTGGAACTTCTGCCGAGTTCGCATCTCCAAAGGCAAAGTCAACACCAAAAACGGCCCCCAGGCGTTCGCAACGTGAAAAGAAACCTCCACAGCGCCTTGGTTCTTGGGCCCCTTGGTAATGGAGAATCAGCTCAGGAATGTTTATTACAGTTTGTCTAGCCCAAGTTGTTTTGCTGGTGTTAATGCTGTTTATCGTGAATGCAAGAAACGTGGAATAAATGTTACTTTGAGTGATGTCAAGAGGTTTTTGTCAAAGCAAGAAACTTACACACGACACAAACCAGTGCGTCGCAGGTTCAAGCGTAACGTCATCAAAACAGCCGGTTTGGACGTAAACTGGGAGTCTGATCTCTGTGATCTTCATCAATTGAAAACCCACAACAGTGGCTACGCATACATTGCCATATTCATTGATGTACTCAGTCGGTACGTATTCGCTCGTCCCTTGAAACAAAAGAAACCAGAGCAAGTGGCAGCGGCACTGGATGATATTATTGGTGTGACTGGGCGCAAGCCGTGGATACTTACCACAGACAGAGGACTCGAATACGCAGGGAAACCATTTCAAGAATGTCTAAACCGTCACGATATTCAGCATAAATTTACCACCTCGCCTGATGTCAAATGCGCCCTCGCCGAGCGTTACATTCGAACACTCAAGTCTCGTATCTGGCGTCATTTCACCAAGCACAAGACACAACGTTACATTGATGTTCTTCCTTACTTGATCGACGCTACAAATCGTTCCTATCACCGTACTTTGAAGTGCGCACCCGTTGATGTCACCCGTGAGAACGAGACTGAGGTATGGACTCGTCTCTACGGCTCGACCAGCAAACCCTCGTACGCCAAATTCAAAATTGGAGACCAGGTTCGCATTCGAGAAGAAAAGCACAAACTTGCAAAAGGATACTGGGCTACATTCTCAAAGGAAATTTACACTGTTGCCAAGGTTCTCAGCCACAGAAAACCTGTTGTTTATGAACTAAAGGACTCGGATGGAGATGAAGTCAACGGAGTGTTCTACACAGAAGAATTGGTGCAAGTGAGAGACTCTGAAGCTCCTGTTAAAGTGATTCAATCTCTTCGTAAAACTGAAAAACGTGATGGTGTTTTGTGGCATTTAGTTAAATTTAAAGATGAACCTGAATTGTCCTGGATTCGTAATGATGAGCTCGTTAGTATATAAGAACGCTCCTCTTTGCCACGGTATAAACATGGAAAACCACAGTGAGGCCAGTGATAAACACTGGTATGTGTTTGGCAGAGATTATTCCAAAACCCAGATTGTATTCTTTGTTCAAGTGTTCCTCATTTACTGTGTTGTCATTACGTCATTGGTCAACTTGTGTATAAATAGCGATCAAAACGAGTCGAAAATATGGATTATTCTGTTGTCAAGTTGCATGGGCTACCTGCTTCCAAACCCTACGCTAAAACGCAACCATGAACGGTGAGTTCTACGTCGTTCTTCCGTCCAACACGGTCAGCAGAGAAGAGAACACCACATCTGAATTCCAAGTACGTCTACCGCATACAGTTCGTTTGACAGGTGAGTGGGAAGTTGCGTTGTGTGAGATTTTCTACCCGTTCAGTTGGAACAACATTAACACTGAACGTCAACCTAATGGTCGTCGCAACAATGAAATTCTCATTGTCGACTATTCAAGCTATGACAAGGATCCAAAGAATTACAACCCTCCGTACGTTCGCCTTCAGTTGGAGCCCGGATACTACGCCACTGCAGATGATCTCCTTGATCAGATAGTAAAGCAGCTGCTCGGAACAAAAATAAAGGAGGTCAAGTTCCATTATGGACAATTTCGCAACCGCTTTGGCATTCACATTGATAAGGGAGCCAAGCTGGGCGTGGTTTTCTCCCCTCAACTGCAGTATATCATGGGTTTTGACCAGGCCGCGTACAAGCATTCGGCGATTGCCAAGCATCCCGTTGATTTACGTGGAGGGTTGGACCACATTTACGTGTACTGCAATTTGGTGGAGCCGCAAATTGTTGGCGATTCAATGTCTCACCTTCTTCGCACCATCCCTGTCACAGGTGAGTATGGCCAAATCATACAACGTACTTTCATTGCTCCCCACTACGTTGGCCTGCTGAAGAAGGAATTCTCTGCTGTGGAGATTAGTATAAAAACAGACACCAACAAACCAATTGCATTCGCCTACGGCAAAACAGTATTAAAGCTGCACTTTCGTCGTAAACATGAGAGCATATTTCAACCCCGCTTCTGAGCATGACTGGGCTCGGTTCTATATTGCGCAACAACATGGATCAGGATTCTCAGGAATACCGTACCAAAGAGGCGCTGGTCTTGGTAACGTCTTTCGTGGACTCTTTCGGTTTCTTCTTCCTGTTGTCAAGTCTGCTGGCAAAACTATTGGAAAACAAGCGTTAAAAACTGGAGCAGAGATAGCCTCTGATGTTGTAGCAGGCAAGTCACTCAAAACGGCCGCCAAGACACGTGCCAGAGCCGCTGGTTCTGCGCTCTTAGCTAAAGGAGCAAAAGCTCTGGAGCAGTCTGGAGGTCGACTGGGGAAGCGTAAAGCGCCTACTCGTAAACGAGCGGCCCCCAAAAAGACTATAAAAGGAGCACCAAAACGCAAGAAACCTAAACGTCGTCTTCAAGATCAACTTGAACACAGTAAATGAGGAACACTTGAACAAAGAATACAATCTGGGTTTTGGAATAATCTCTTCCAAACACATACCAGTGCTTATCACTAGCCTCACTGTGGTTTTCCATGTTTATACCGTGGCAAAGAGGAGCGTTATTATATACTAACGAGCTCGTCATTACGAATCCAGGACAATTCAGGTTCATCTTTAAATTTAACTAAATGCCACAAAACACCATCACGTTTCTCAGTTTTACGAAGAGATTGAATCACTTTAACGGGAGCTTCAGAGTCTCTCACTTGCACCAATTCTTCTGTGTAGAACACTCCGTTGACTTCATCTCCATCCGAGTCCTTTAGTTCATAAACAACAGGTTTTCTGTGGCTGAGAACCTTGGCAACAGTGTAAATTTCCTTTGAGAATGTAGCCCAGTATCCTTTTGCAAGTTTGTGCTTTTCTTCTCGAATGCGAACCTGGTCTCCAATTTTGAATTTGGCGTACGAGGGTTTGCTGGTCGAGCCGTAGAGACGAGTCCATACCTCAGTCTCGTTCTCACGGGTGACATCAACTGGAGCGCTCTTCAAAGTACGGTGATAGGAACGATTTGTAGCGTCGATCAAGTAAGGAAGAACATCAATGTAACGTTGTGTCTTGTGCTTGGTGAAATGACGCCAGATACGAGACTTGAGTGTTCGAATGTAACGCTCGGCGAGGGCGCATTTGACATCAGGCGAGGTGGTAAATTTATGCTGAATATCGTGACGCTTTAGACATTCTTGAAATGGTTTCCCTGCGTATTCCAGTCCTCTGTCTGTGGTAAGTATCCACGGCTTGCGCCCACTCACAGCAATAATATCGTCCAATGCCGTTGCCA